>JADBJO010003275.1:40602-73102 GCA_016801955.1 Conus betulinus
AACCGCCATCTGCAGCGCGTTCATTAACGAACATCTTGACAGCACTGTGGTTGCTATCTTTCTTGATCTGGAAAAAGCGTGTGATACCACTTGGAAATCTGGAACTTTTATAGTTCTTCATATTTTGCCTTTATTCCTTCAAAACTTTCTGGCTGATCGGCAGTTCCAGGTCCGTATTGGCACCACGCTGATCCATGGGCAGGAGTTGTGTGTACTTCACTGGAGCGTTTTTCCTCTGACTCTATTCAGTGTCAGAATTAACAACATTGTCCTTTAAGTAAACCGGGGCTCCGAGTCCTCTCCGCTTGTTGATGACTTCGCACTCTGTGCAGTTGGAGCCTGATATGTCGGCGTTCAGCGTCGACTCTGAATTTGTGTGGACAAGATTCGACAGTGCGCCGAGGAAAACGGGGTTATCTTTTCAAGCACCAAAACACAGTGTATCCATTTTAACAATTTTCGTCAGTTCTTTGCCAATCCTGAAATTCGTCTGGATAATCCACCATTCCAGCTGTGAAAGAAGCCAAATTTCTGGGTATTATTTCTTTTTAATCCAAAACTGAACTTTATATAAATTACATCCAACACTTAAAAACTGCCTATTTGAAAGCACTAAACACTCAGAGTTCTAACAGACACGGATTGGGCGCTGATGAGAAATCTCTTCCATTTCTACAGGGCTCTGATCCGCTCCAAACTGGACCATGGATGTGTAGTCTAACGCTCGGTCAGACTGTCCTACATGAAAAGTCTAGGTCCCGTCCATCAAGGGCTTGGACTCTAATTGCATTCCGCATCATCCCTGTTTACAGCATGTATGCTGAGGCAGGAGAACCATCCTTCTCGAATCGTTGGCTGAAACTTAAAACTACCCTTTGAATCTCTTTTCTGAACCCCCAAAACCCTGTACATAACTGTGTTTTTGACCGAAAGTCCCAAAGAAATTCGACGACCATCCCTGTTTCAAGCACCTTTGGGAATTCGTATGCTTCCTCATTTGAACAATGCAGACATAGACCTTTGAGTCGTGTGTGATTTATCCAATTTTTCGTGATGACCCGCCATGGACTTCACTCACAAGATCTGGTATGATTTAGCCTCGTACCTTACAGATATTACTAGCTCCGTGGCGTACAAGTCCTTTTTCGCCGAAATGTGTCCGAAGTTTTCATCATTCGGAAGAATTTTTCTCCGACGGTTCCAATTCTGAGGAAGGGGGTTGCCTCAACTGTGTATTGTGCAACAGGTCCTCAGATGTTTTTAAACACATTCCCACCGACAGCTCCGTTTTACACTGCTGACTTGACGGCCTTGGTCCTGGCTCTTGAAATGGTCTCTAAATGAAAACATAGATATCCTCATTTTGTCGGACTCACTTTCTACTTTAGAAGCCATTTCCAGCGTAACCTCAAGCATCCTCAACTGCTGACATTCGAACTGTACACCATTCTGAAATAAGATGTATACAACATAGTTTTGGCTTGGGTTCCCAGCCATGCGGGCATTTGAGGCAACGAGTTGGTTGATCAACTTGCCAAGAGTGCCACAAGGAAAGAGATAAGCAGATTGTCTATCCCTCACACTGATATGAAATCCAACCCCAAGCAAGAGGAATGGAACTTGCAGACGGATAAGAAATTATTTAAAATCCGTCCAAACCTGAAAGAGTTTTTACCATGTTCCTGATGGCGGCCGTAAAGAAGAAAGTCTTGTACTGTGTGTATACAGACCACTTCTTTTACACCCATTCTTATCCTGTAAAAGGTGAAGAAGCTTCGTGGTGCATTCCATGTCATGTACCACTCATAGTGAAACATACTCTTTTAAAGTACTGGAACTGCATGTAGGCATAAACATTTTTACAACGCACTTCATGAAAACCTTGTTTAGAGATTTCCCCACGTGATGTGACGTTTGAAATTTCTGAAAAGAGACACATTTTTCATCTGATTTAAGATTTTATAGAAAAAAGACTTAACGAAATTTCCCGGTGCGGTTTTAGGTGTATTTTAAAGGGTTGTGTGACTGATCCTTTTTTTTTTATCTAATGACGTGAGTTAACTTTATTGTTGTGGCATCCCGGACATAGGCATTTGCGGGCTATTGGCAACATTACCTTGGGGCTTATAAACCTTTTTTTGTCAAAAAGATTAGTGTCAGTTTCTTTTATAGAGCTAAATGTCATCCTTTCATATTGTTTAGTGTGATCTTTCTCAGAATGTTAGTGTTTGTTGTTTCATAAGGTGGATACCTTGTGTAAGGCTTTGGACGTACTGACGTCTTCTCTTTCCCAGGTTTACTGTCTTTTTCATAGACCTAGCCCTCTTCTTTATTCTCAGCATGTATGAACGTCATTCTTAGGCATTAGTTTCTACCAATCATGCATTACTGTGTTCTTTCTCAGGATTTAGCGGCGACTTATTGGTCAGAATGTAATCTGCGGCTTCGTTTGTGGCAGGTCATAAGGGATGGTCTGTCTGCGAGAATCACAACTGGTCAACCACGAGCTTTCGCACTTCAGCTTCAACAAATGCTTCCATTCTCACCAAGGGCATACAGCTGCAGGACGAGATGCTTCCAAGATCGTCTTCCTAGTTTCCCAGCGTTACTACAGCCTTCCAGAGAATCCGTTCTCATGGGATTGCACGAATATGGCGACTTCTGCTGGACCAACCCACCGCAGGGTCCTGAGGATGCTTTCACAAGAGCAAGGACAGAGAAGACAGGAGACCTTGCCCCGAGAGCAGTGAAGGGCTTCGAAAAGCCAAATCGAATGTTCTTGCTGTTACCAGCATTTTGCGTGCGCGTGTAGTGTATGCGTGAGTGTGTGTGTGTGTGGTGTGTGTGTGTGTGTGTGTGTGCGCGTGTGCGCGCGCGCGCACGTGTGTGTATGTGGGTATGAGTGTGTAGCAATTGTGTTACATCAATCCTGTGTTACTCCATCTGTTTTCAGCATGTATGAAATGACATTCTAGTGGACACGTTTTTTTCTTTTTTTTTTTTTTTTTTTTTTTTGCGTTATGGAATTTTAATTTGGACTTGTTTTGACAGCCCTGATATGACCCCCTGAGTTCGGCTAGGATGCAAATATGAAATCTTCTTTAATGTGTAGACTCGGATGTGAGAGAGAGAGAGAGAGAGAGAGAGAGAGAGAGAGAGAGAGATCCTCCAGTTTTCCCATCCTTACATTATTTTTCTACCAATTGTTCCACGACCACCACCAACAACCTCTTTTCCCTCCCCCCACCCCCCCCCCACCCCACATCCCCCCTCTTACCCTCTTTTAACCATTTTCTCTTCTTGCATTGAGTTTGGGTTTTTGCTTTGCTCGTGAATGATATGTAAGATGTCTAGAGGAGGAAGTGAATGTATGCTCAACACTGAACTGTTTTTCACTTGCTCTGTTTTCTACTAGGTCGCAGCCTGGTCGCCTTCTCCTGATGAAGCCTGTGGGTGAAAGCTTGTGTTTTGATGCTAAATTTATCCTTGTGTGGGAGAAAATGCAGAAGTTGTTTTTTACCTTCGCGTACCACACACACACACCACACACAACACAGAACCGGTGCACGCACCACAGAGAGAGAGAGAGAGGAGAGAGAGATGGTACGGTTGTGGGCGCTGCCCATCATCTGTACAGCTTGGCAAACAGTGCAGTGCATGAACAATATTGTGATGGAGACACAATGCAGCAACGAACTTGTCCTTGTGATGGATGGTAGATGTGTAACTATGTTAAGACTTTGATCAATGGAAAGATGGACGAGTTGGGGTGTATGCATGTAACGTGTGCTTGCTATGCGAGTTGCTGGTTTGCATCTCGCTCTCTCTCTCTCTCTCTCTCTCTGCTCTCTCTCTCTCTCTCTCTCTCTCTCCATATCCATAGTACATACATACACATCCAATGTTCTGTATTACTCGGTGTACCAATTGTTGGATAGTTCTGCTGCCGAATTTCTGCAAGGACCGATAATTAATACGCCATGGCGCACGTTTTTGGAGCAAACCAAAATGTTCTGGATCGGACTGTTATGGGAGCCATACCAGCTTCAGAAGTCGAATTGATAACTGTTCTCACAGGGAAACCGGTGTGGTACCCAATCCGAACAACGGGGCTGAGCCGTTATCTTGATGATCATGATTGCTTTTATTAGGATAATGTTTGTTTTTATTAGGATAATGTTTTCCAAAGGGCTACGTGCATACTGCATATTTTTCCTAGGAAAATATCGGTGTTATCCCTGCGGGTCACAAAGTTTTCCCTTACTTTACAGCCCCCATTCCGCAGTTATTCAGCACGCATAGTGCTGTTTCAGATGATTGGTCCATAGAACATGATCCAAATACATCATTGGCCCACAACATCAAGGGAACGTGTGTGACAAGAGCATCAACTGGCGAATTCATACTTTCGCTTGTCTCCCTTGAAGATACCTCGGCACCGACGTCATTGTTGAAAGCACGGTCACACAGCTATATGTCTCCGTTTGCTCTGTGTTCTATGTTCTTGCCTCCGCTCGTTCGACCTTAGTAAATAACAAACGACCAGCCTTCCCCCCCACCCTCCACCCCCACCCCCCTCCCTCTCTCTGCGTCATTATGTTCATCTACTGCAGAGATGAAATCCATTTTGTCCTTACGTTGTCCAGCTTAACAGTGATTTAAGAAAATAATTCCAAGAAATATATACCTGAATCCATGTATGTTCAGGTTGTACTTTTACATGAATTGCTGTCATTACTAGATATTCAATCTAATACTTGGCATTGTACGTGTTAAGTATGTATTTACACTGTGTGTGATTCTCGGTTGTAACTGTATTTTGATTGAGGCCCCATCAAAGAATTGGCCAGTGGCCTTCTGATTAAAGAATTCATTCCTTCGTTCATTCTCGGAGGCAGGTCAAAACGGGTTTCCTTCCAATGCAGAGACCAGTAATGTAATTTACTTAGAAATCAATAGAAAACAAAACGAAACTATACATCATAGCAGGCTGGACACTGCTTACTGGTCATGAGAATTTGCGTGCATGTGCGCATGCATGCGTGCTCGTGAGAAAATATATCTTCTAAGTTTCATTTCTTTTTTTTTTTTTTTCTTTCTTTCTTTTTTTTTTTTTTAATCCAATATGTATATATTCATTTGATTTATGTATTTTTTAGGTGCATGCGCGCGCACGTGTGTGTGTGTGTGTGTGTGTGTGTTGTGTGTGTGACACGCACGTACACGTGCACAAATGCACGCATGTCTTTTACATTTGTGTCCTCTCTGTCTCTCTCTGTGTCGTCTCTGTCTCTGTCGCGCCTCTCTCTCTCTCTCTCTCTCCTCTCTCTCTCTCTCTCTCCACAAAAAGGCTGACTTCTCTCCATAGACGTACAGCAAAGCACTTCCCTCCATCCAGCTGTATTTCTAACAACAGAACGAAAAACTAAAAGCGCTGAACACACTTCCTCTGAATAGGCAATTGAAATTCAACAAGGCATCATTAATGTTTACAATCTTGACAGAGACTGTGCCATGTTATATCAGTGCCCTTTTTACAGATCGAACAGCTTTTCTGGCTCGACGAAATTCCTTCTTCCCTACTCACACATTGATATATACAAAACAAGCCTAGCTTACCTGGACCGTATGTCTGGAATTCATTTCCACCGAATCTACAAAACGTGAATACTTCAATACTTTTCAAGGAATATTTGCATAAACATTTATGTCTCAGTAAATTAATTATACGATTACAATGATTACGGCCCATTTGCAAAGTCTTCCTGTGAACCATACTTTGAATACATCGTCTAAACATGAAACTACTCTGTTAAAATCACTCGCCCCACTCTCCTCTCTACCATCCCTTTTCTTTCCCCCCCCCCCCCCCCCCCCCCCCATTCCCTCTCCCCCACCCTCCTCTGACCCTCTCCTCTGTAGTTTTGTTTGTAAGTTCCTTTCATCCCCATCTCTCAGTACGCTTTTAGGAATAGTTTTGCTTATCATTGTAGAATTAGATATACAATGTTGCTATGTTGAATTGTCAGTATGAAATGATACGTGTTTGAAGTAATGTTTGCATGACAAAGAACAGATTAGTACTTTTATGACTAGGCTCTGGCCTAAAATCTTGATCCTTGTGTATGAAAGATCATCTCTCTCTCTCCTCTCTCTCTCTCTCTCCTCTCTCTCCTCTCTCTCTGCTCTCTGTGTGTTGTGTGTGTGTGGGTGTGTGTTGGTGTGTTTCAAAATATTAATGTACGTACTTTGTCATATTAATTTTAATGTCTGTTTTCATACATGCTAATCTTGCACGTTGTAGTACATTTACATGTTCCCCCAGCCCACCTCACTCCCTACCCCCCCCTCTCTCCTTCCTCTTGTTATTCTCATTTTTCTTTCTATTTTTTTGTTGTTAATTATCATTTTTTTGTTTTGATTTCATTTCTCTTCTATTTTCGATTTGATGTTTCTTTATGATTGCATGACCGTTTTGCTTGCTTGCTTTGCTTTCTTAAATTGATTTCACTGCATGTTGTAGTCCCTACTCAGGGCGAAGACTAGATGTAAAGAAAAAAGCACGTTAAATAGCGCTTATCTATTATCCTCATAAATAAAAAATTTTATTCTCTGTACCTCTCTCTCTCTTTCCTCTTTCTCCTCTCTCTCAATCTCTCTCTCTCTCTCTCTCTCGTATACCTTTTTCGAAGTGTCAAATGTTTCTCTCCATTTGTCTGTCTCTCTGCTTTGTGAATTTTCTTCATTCTTAAACAGACAGACACGAGACTAAAAGAAATCGGAAGAAGAAAGTTTCAGACTGACTCGGGAAGGACCAGAAGGGAGGAGGTGGTGGGAGTCGGGGAAAGGTCGGTGTGGAACCGGCAGTGCCTTCGACTCGCAGTATCTTGGTGTCGATCTATAATTTGATTTTGTTTTCCTTTCTCTCACTGGTCAGTCTTATCTGATGGTTTTCCTAGTGTCAAGCAATGATGTAAAGATTCAGTTCACACGCTTTTTGACTCTCCTCATTTATCCTCTCACACGCGTGCATGTCCTTTCCCCTCCCTCATGCCTTCCCTGTCTCATCCCTATCGCTCTTTCCCCCTCCAAGCACCCTCAAACAGCCTGTCCCAGTCACATTTCTGCTGACAATCGGACCAGAATATAGAGAGACTGTGAATGCTTGAATATCGTGAACATGGATCTAAAAGTTATGAAAAAGGGAAGCAGAATGTCAGTTGGTGATTATTGTGCCTGTATGTCGATGTGACCACATGCCCATGTGACCACATGTTGTGACCCTATGGGCTCAACGACGTCACATCGTCATGAGGTCTCATTGGCAAGTCTACCATTCTTTGGTTAAAATACTGAAAATCATGGTCAGAACAACACATAGTCAAAATGACACTTGGTCACAACGACACTTGGTTATGGCGACACTTTGTCACAACAACACTTGGTTACAACAACACCACTTGGTTACAATGACACTTGGTCACAACGACACTTGGTCACAACGACACTTGGTCACAATGACACCTGGTCACTATGGCACTTGGTCACACCAAGACTTGGTTACAATGACACCTGGTCACAATTACACCTGGTCACTACGACACTCGGTCACAACGACACTTGGTCATACCTGGTCACTACGACACTTGGTCGCTACGACACTCGGTCACTACTACACTTGGTCACTACGACGCCTGGTCACTACGACATTCGTTTACAACGACACTCGGTCACTACTACACTTGGTCACGACACTTGATCACTACGACGCCTTGTCACAACGATATGAACCCAATTGCAGAAACGGGGATAAAATGTGTAAACAGGGTATGCATGTTATGGGCATGGGTTTAAATAGTTACAAGATCCTCAAAATTGTAAGAAAGAATAAATGTCGACGGAAGACCGAAAAAAAAAAGTTTTGAAACTGATGCAATCCTGAACAGCAAGCCACCAAGTAGTTTTGGGCTGATTTAGCAACTGTGGAACCTGACTTTTACGGAAACGTGCAGCGAAACGAGGAAATGCACTCTGAAAATATTGTAGCAAGAGAAAGGAAACAAAATGTTGAACTCTTCGTGTGTTTTGCGTGTTTTTGTGACCCTTACGATGGGCACCTTCTTTATCTTCAAAGGTAAATGTTGCATTTGCAGCAAATGTATCCACCTGAATTGATTAAATAGGCACGTTTCCCCCCCGCCCCCCCCACTTCCGCCTCATCTCCACTCCCTTCTCCCTACCCACCCTTAAGCTGAAATCAACACAGCAAAATCTTCGCAAACCCCTAAGCATACGACAGAGTCGTCAGCATAATGATGTTGGTCGTGAACAGGAGAAGAGAAGAAAAGAAGTTCACACTGGTTTTGTAGTTTGCATATTTTGAGATTTCTTCCAGACTTGCTCATGGCCTACCCAATAATACTAACAGACACAGGCGTTAAAACACATGTCAGCTGAGGTAAGACTGCATCTCCCAGGGACCCCAGTTATACTGTAGTGTGTGCGCTAGTGGGTGTGCATCGATGGGCGATGCAGGTATGTAAAGTGGAGAGTGCATACATGTGTGTGGGGGGGTGGGGGGTGTTGTCCTAGTTATTGTTCTTGTTACTAAGTCGTCTTCTAAACATTAATTTCCCACAAATAATCAAAGGTGTGTGCTCGCGCGCGCGCACGCATGCACACAGACACACACACACACACACACACACACACACACACACACACATGTACACACACACACACACACATGCATACATGTGCACATACACTCCCACTTTAGTGCACACTGACACACATGCACGGCCAATGTTTAGCTACCCCAGGTCTGACCAGCGCATTGGGCTAATGCGTACGTCAGACATCTGCTAAGTTCTAGCCATGAGACCCTCTTCCTAAATTCTGTCATCATAGTCATTAATTCATTTTCATTGATTCATTTATCCATCAGCTTTAAATTATGTGCAGTGTCTCAAAACTTAGCGGATGTGGTGTTGCATACATGGACTTGTCCGCATGCAGTGACACCCTCCCTTATCAAACTGGAAACTGGGGCTTCTTGATTTTTTTTTTTTTTAATTCAGCTATTGCACAGTCTATCAGCCCAACCAACTTCTGTACATGCCACCACCCCCTCTCCCCACTAATCTCCCCTCTATCCATACCACTGCTTTTCGTCTCCCATCTTGCTTCCTCTGATAGTATGTGCCAGTCAAGACACACAGGGAGTCTATCTTTCTGACCATTTAACACAACCACACAAGAAAAAATTCAGTTTCAGGTGCAACTTATATTGATAGTTCAGGTGCAACATATATCCAGAAAACAAAAACTGCTGAAATGTTTGAAAAACTATTACAGTATGAACTCAATGTGATCAGATTGTGGTAATTATAATTTTTATTCTGCCAGACAAAACAGACTTCAAAACAAATTACAAGACATTATTGGTCTTTTTCAGGCAAGATAAACAACATTCAGGACATGAAAATGAAGAATGAGTAAAAAACTTCTATCTTCTCAAATTGGATGCAAAATGGACATTGAATTTAAATTTTCAATTTCATCCAGACTGAAAGATAAGTGACTGTGTGTTTTGTCCTCTGGTTCCATTGTTTTGAATGATATTTGTCCTGCCAGAAGGAGTTCCAATAGGTTGAAACATGTTGTGTCTGTTTTGTAATTTTATTCCTTTGTTCGGTGACTCATGAATTCTAGTTTTTGTTTCGTTTCTTTGTTTGTCTTTGTTAGAAATTTACATGATGAATTATTTACTGTTTTATTGACACCTCAGTTTTGCAAAAAGAATATTAACCGTTTTGTCCATCTCTTTATCAGTTACATTAGTAGACTCATCTCAGTGATTGGTTTGATAAACTTTTTTTTTTTTTTTTCCTCTCTCTCTCTTTCAGTATCAGAAACATCGTTATGTGACGACAATACGGCACTAGGAAAAAGTACCACTGAAGGCAGTAAGTTTTTTTGTCTTCTCCTTATTTTATATTCAATGTTGTTACACTGTTTATTGCATGGGATACTAGAAAATGTAATGCCTAATTTGTTTTGCTCTTATTGTAAATAGTGGTAATGATAGATAATTCAGTTTCTTGCTAAAATAATAATACAGAAGCATTTTTGGAATTGCTGTGAATTTTAAAATATACAAGTTTTATTGAGCACTTAAGCTTAATGTTTAAATGCAAAGTCAGTTTTGTTCTCTCACTCTTTTCATCTGAATTTTTTTTTTTTTTTAAACTGGTCTTTGTGGTATCCTTTACAGTTCCAGGACAGACTTAGATTTAAAACAGAAAACAAGATTATATTATGAAAGCTTTATGTGAATGCATGAGTAATGTTTGAATTTTCTTTGGTTTTATTTTGTCTCTTTTATACGTTCAACTAGATTTGGCAGGTTACAAGTTATGATGGAAGCCAGATTTTGGTTTCTTTCATCGTGATTCAGACCAGAGACTGGTGGAAGAAAGCCCACTGCCTGAAGAAATCATTTTGTAGACTGTGGTCATCGTATTCATGATAATGTTCAGGTCCTACAACATGTGTTGTTTTGAGGACTGAAAAAGATTAGAAATCTGCCAGTTGACATTCTGAATACCATGAGCACCCCTTCTTTTGCTGTTTCATGTGAAAAACAATTTATTATCTTGACATGTCACTCTTCATCTCACATTTGACATTACATACACATACATACAGATGCATGCACACATACATGGACACATTTTCACACACATACACACATTCTCTCTCTCTGTTTCTCAAAAACGCTAAACATGCATGCATACACATGCACACAAACATGCCAGAAAGGTGGGCCCTTGTTTTTTTATGCTTGACAAAGGTTTTACAAATAAACCGAAAATTTGCAATATGCTTATTGGGTGTTGGTGGTTTTTTGCTGTTCAGTGCCGGAAAAGGTACACACATACAAGCATACATGCATGCACATACATGCAAACACACACACACACACACACACACACACACACACACACACACACACACACACACACATGCAAAACATAAAATTAATCATTTATGTGATAGTTTCAGTATTTTGGAAGAGCATGTGAATCTTTGGAATCTCCTCAAGGGAGTTGATAGAAAATTGTGACCGCAAAACTGATAGAAAGGAGGCCAGATTCACCCAGCTCTTGCTCTCAGGTGAAACTGATCCTGTTTTGGTGAATTTCAGCTCGGAAACGATGCTGCAAAATAAAACGCTACATTGATCGTCAGGAAGCCAGCCGGTTTCTACTGTGAAGGTGGCTGCTGTGGAGACAAGGATGATGAATACTGCTGTGCCTACATCAACAAAGAAGCGTAAGTTTTGACCTGTTGTCTTGAATAAAGGGAAATGGGATGATGAATACTGCTGTTCTTAAACAATAAAGAAGCGTAAATTTTGACCTCTTGTCTTGAAATAATGGGTATTACAAAGTTGATGTTTTATAGCTTGTCAATCATTCTTTTCTCTTTCACATGCCAAAGGAGAAGACCAGACATTGATGCACATGCCCCCAGTTTTTTGAAGCATTACTAATATCACTGGAAGAAACACATCTTTTAATATTGTTCAGGTCAGGTTTTACAACAACAACAGTTCAAGCACATGTCTCACATGTGCGCTATATTATGGCACATGTTTCACATACGTGCTACATTATGGCACATGTTTCACATGTGCGCTACATTATGGCACATGTCTCACATGTGCGCTACATTATGGCACATGTCTCACATGTGCGCTACATTATGGCACATTATTCACCATACGCGCTACATTATGTCACATTCTCAATGTGCGCTACATTATGGCACATGTTTCACATGTGCGCTACATTATGGCACATGTTCACATGTGCACTACATTATGGCACATGTTTCACATACGGGCTACATTATGGCACATGTTTTACATACGGGCTACATTATGGCACATGTTTTTCACATATGTTATGGCACATGTTTCACATATGAGCTACATTATGGCACATGTTTCACATATATATGTGCTACATTATGGTTTACCACCGTTTTTGAAAAAAAATTAGATCTGCAAAATGCTTTGAATTACTGGGTAAGTCTAGCTTCTTTGTTTATATAATTATCTGTTGTCTTCTTTCCCCTTTCTCCCCTTCCACCTTGTGCCTTTTTTATCGAGGTGGTTGGGGTGTTGGTCTGATGTTCAGCTTGCCCTATGTGATTGGATTCTCCATCTTTGGGGTGCTGGTGGTGGTGGGCGTGGGCATCGTCCTGTTCTGTGTGTTCCGCCACGTCTGCAAGAAGATCAAGGACTACAAGGAACACAAGAACCTGATGACAGGTTAGGGAGCTGGGTCTGTCCGGTGTGTATGGGTGTGTGCACCATCCCCAGGAGCCTGATGACAGGTTAGGGAGATGGGTCTGTCCGGTGTGTGTGGGTGTGTGCACCGTAGTAAGGTTCCTGCTCCTCCTGAAGTTCTGTGCAGTTTTCTGCTGTGTTTGTGTATCAGACCTGGGAAACTCATACAATATTGATGTGTTTTTCTACACTGATTTACTAGTAGTGTGATCAACACATTTGGTGAATGAAAAATGTGATTTAAAAAAAACACGCTGTTTGGTCAGACTGATTTTCAAATCTGCATAGATGTGTAGCCGGTTATTGATACTTGACTGTCAAGCTGTCTGTCTGCGTCAATGGAGGCAGCAATGATGGTGAGATTTTTATGGAGAACAACTTCTTGTTATCTGACAGTGGAATTAATGAGAGAAAGAAAGAAGAAAACAACAACAACAACCCATTGATTATTGAATGCATGGAGGAGTGTCTGCCTCTCATGGATCAGTTCTCAGAATGCCAGACGCACAGCGTGCTGACGTGATGTCAAGATGCCACACAGATTTGTCTGAGGCAATCATGATGTTCAACACCACACTGCAAGACACTGAGGTTGAAATCAGGAAATACTGAAATAGCCCGCACCTATGATACTCTCATTCCAAAGAATACACTCATTTTTTCCTCAAATACATCAGATTCTTGGGAATAAGTTCTGCTGAGAAAAAAAAAAAGGTAATAGGGTCTGTGTATGAAGTGGTTTGGGTTTGTTGGTTTTGTTTTTTTTTCTTTATTTTCATCATAACCTTAACATGCATCACCTTGTACATAAACATATTCATTTATGCCTTTACACAGACAAGGTATAGGGATGTGCTTCTACATACAACACTGACTTGGCCTGTTCTTTATTCTTGGTGCAGTCAGGTTGGTTGTGTGTGGTGGAGTGCTTGTCTTTCTACACCTGTCACATTGTTTTTCAAAGTCAGCTAATCCCATCAACGTCCTCCAAGGGCACTGAACATAAAGCAAGCTTTCGAAAAAAAAGTTTCCTAAAAAATTAGTGCCTGTTTTGAGGAAGAGGCTTCCTGTATGGTCAGAAGTGTGTTTTATCTGCATATAAGCATATTGCTTTTCAGTTGACTCAACCATCGCTTTGTTCACAGTACATGGTTTTAGCGTTACTGTCGAGTGCTGTCTGGTCCAGTGATGTATTTGTGTGGAGCAGTGTACATGACCTTGGAATATATAAAATGTCATTCTGTGCAGAGGCGTACAAGGTGGGGACTCTGGAGGAGCTGTTAGCGGACAAAGGGCAGCCTGTTGTGCCGCCCCAGGCACCACCACACATCCCGCGGTGACAGACGATTCTGAAGAGCCTTTTAGCACAAGAGGAATCTATCTTCTCCCGCCCTCCTGGCCACCATCAGCCCAGCCCAGAGTCTGCCCCTTCCTTGCTCTCTCTGGGAGCGTGGTGACATCCTTGGGATGAAGAGAGAGAGCACTGGAGATAGGGTCATCTGTTTTTCTTGTGCTGATGTGGCCTTCTGTCCGACATCAACGAGAGAGAGAGAGAGACCATAAGGAGGGTAGTAACAAAGAGAAGGAAGGGGTGAGACAGTGGAAAAGAGGAAGAGACAGAAAGGAGAACAGCGATGCAGGGAGGAGGAGGGGGGAGAACAGTAAGGAGAGGGAGTCAGTCAGAAGAGGGTGAGAAAGTTACAGAGAGGAAGAGATGATAAGGAGAGGGGAGACAGAGGTGGGGGAGTCGTAAGGAGAGGGAGAGACAGTAAGGAGAGCGGGAGACAGTGAAGGGGGGGGGGTTAGACTGAAGAGGGGGAGACAATTAGGGAGAAGGGGGGGACAGGAAAGAGGGAGAAAGACATCAATGAGATGGAAAGACAGTAAGGAGAAGGTGGAGACAATAGGAGATGGGGCGACGGTATGGAGAGACAGTAGGGAGAGGGGATGGGTGGGGGGGTGGAAGGAGCCAGTAAAGAAAGGGGCGACATTAGTGAAATAGGGAGACAATCAGAAGAAGGGAAGACCTGAAGGAGAGTTAGGTGCTGCAAGGTGACGGGTGATGGATGTGGACCTGCTTCTCGGCCTCCTCCAAGCTGTGAGCTGGCTGAAAAGGGGTCGCCCGTATGTCTGCTTGGCATTGTTTGCTTGTAAGATGCATGTTGAAGCTGCGCAGTTTCTTGCCTGTTCCTAGTTTAGAATGCACTTGTGTTTTGTTAGATAGTACGCTGCCATCCATGTGAGAGTTCAGTATGTTCCTGCCCTCAGTATTATCGCAGATTGTCGTAAACAGTTCATGATGATTGGTTACCTGTGTGAAACAGGGAAAACCTCCACAGACCAGGTGAGGAAAGAGTTTGCATGGTCACCACTTGGCCCACAGTAGGGCCAGTTCACAAATGTTTTGTTTTGTTGGCTCCTGCTGGTGGGAGCCGAGAGAAATGGACTCTGCTTGGCTGGTGTTGGCCGTATCAAGGCAAATGTAAAGAAGTGGTATCATTTCTGAATGTAATGTCACAGTCAGTATGTGTTCACTTTGGGATGGTAATTTCTCCATCGCCCACAAACTTTTGCAAGGGAGATGGAGGGAAGGGGGAGTGGGGGGAATTAGGACAAGCCTGAACAGGGACTTTAAGTTTTTGTTTTACGTTATGCCTGACTCGGAGAGCATAGGTCATTGAATTTTTGAACATTGTGATAGATTGTGGCTGTCGGCCTCAAGAGCTGTACAGATTTCCCCATGGTTGATTCCCAACCATGGGACAGACCCAAGGACTTTTTCAATGCAAATAGCTACCCTGGGTGCATGGAAGTTCTGTTTCAGTCATTTCTTTTTTTTTCTTCTACTACTCTCTCTGACCGCCGCTTCTTTTTTTTTTCCTTTTCTTTTTCTTTCTTTCTCCATTTTTTTTTTTTTTTAACTTCCAGAATCTCAGTTGCTGATGTTTCCTTTTCTCTCTGGTCATAGTATATAACATAGTACGTTTTTTTTGCTGTGATTTGTTGACCAAGTTGTGAAACATTCAAAGTATAATGCCTGCAAGTGGAGTCTAAACAGAAAACGATTGTTGAGGCACTGAAGTTCTGAAGAAGACCAACAGATCCAGGCTTGTTGCTTCAATGTCTTGAGTTCATCTGGTAGCGCAGTACTTCAACATTTGGCGTGTTTTTTTTGTGTGTTGACCACCACCTGCTGCCATTATATCTGGAAATTTACTTTATTCAAACAGAATGCTACCATCTGTTCTGTTTATGTTGAGTAAAAAAAAAATTACCTTTCATTTGTATTGGATCTCCACCTTGGCTTAAGGCTTTGTCAGGCCAGTTGACATAGGCTAGAACACCAAGGCTACATGAAAAATGTTGTTATGCTCTGCATAGTTATGTGGGAATTGTCTTCAGTTGTGACAAGCTCCTAACATAACATTATCAGTCTCCAAAATCCCCTGAAGTTGGAGTGGGGCCCATGTGGCGGGGTAATCAAACATGGTCACATAGGTAATGTTCTCATCCCCAGATGCATTTGTACCATAATGTTCAAGTACTTTAAGCCGTTTGGATGATCCCAGGTGTGTTTTAGCCGGGGTACGATGGACAATGACATTTGTATTGGATCTTCAAACAAAGGTGTAAACATGTTCTTTTATTTTGGATATTTATGAGCCTTTGTTGGTAACTTCTTGACATTGTTCATTTTTGGTAACTTATTCCTTTACATTCTTCTCCTTCATTTTCACATCTTTCACAGCCCCCCTTGGATAGTTCACTGGATTGTGGTGTTTCACCCATGGCATAGCAAAAGCCACAGAATTATAGGTGATGTTCTGCATTAAGTATTGTGGGAGGACTGTCACACAACTGCTTAAGACCAGGCTCACTCAAGAATTCTCATCCAGCAGATGAAAGTTGACGCTGAGCAGGATTAGGCAAATGGTTCTGTTTCAAAATACAAATCCAGTGGTCCCAGCTGTTACCAGTGAAATATTCCAAAATTAATGTTTTAAAGTCGCCTTTTTTATTTTTTTTCCGTTTCATTTCTTCGCCCACCCCTCATCCCCTCCCTTCTATCCTTCTCTCAACCCATCCCCTTACTTCTGTGTATTTGTTTGTTTGTTGTCCAGTCTGAAGGAGACCAGTGGGTCCAGGCTTGATTTTCAGTGGTCTGCTGTCTTCATCTGGTGGGTCAGTACTTCAACGTTTTTCTTCTAGGTTGTGAGACTGAAACACACCATCCAGACTGGACAAGTCCATTCTGTAGTGTCCGCTTACACATGTGGCTTTTTCAGTGACATTACGATTTTTTAGATACTTTTGTTCTGAAATCAGTCAGGATGGCCTTGGTCATATCCGCTTAAAGGATGTTCATATTGTCTTCACTCTTTGTTTTCTTTGTCAGTATGGAACTTTTTTCGCAGCCCTGAAATGATCCTCTGTGTAATGAAAACACTAAAAACTGGTAAACCTCCTAACTGTCAGGGTTGGGCATTGTTTTTGTCTGACTTGGAGGGAAAGGAGGGGAGGGGGATGGACAGGCAGATAAAGTTTTTACCTGCCCTCTTGCAAAACAACCTTCCCATCAGTCAGTGATTATTTGACATTTTGAAAAGTACTGACAAATGAAGAGAACAGGAAAAAAGCAATGTATCATTGTACGCCATCTCATCAGTGAAAGTAAACAACCTGCGTGCTCCATTCTGATTGGCCGGCACTTCTGACTCGGCCAATGACTTGGCACGATACAGAATGATGTTGATGTCATAAACAGCAACTTCTGATGGCCATTTCACCAATTGAAATCACTGGCTGTCGCATTGATTATTCAATATCAGCAAAGTTGCATTGAAATTCTGTTCCTCCGCAGCAGATGATGGGAAATGATTGCTCTTGCCTTGTGAGCAGGTCAAAGCATTCACCATACGCTGGACACAGGTGACTGCCTTTCCTGGCCAGTAGGCCAGATGTTACTGACCTACCATACCTGTGTATGAGATGCAGAAATTGCCTTCAAGTGGCAGCCCATGCTCCCTACTAATAGCTGGCACTCGCAGCATAGACCACATGCAGGCCAAGCTTAATCCAGAAGCCTGAGTTCATGTGCCCTGTTCAGTTATCTCGCAGCGCCCTCTTTTCACAATCAGGGTCAACAATCACCAAAACACTGAAACTCTAAACAACTATCAACACTCCCCAATTCCTTTTTGTTCCTACCTAATCATTTTGTCTGTTTTCAGTACATGCTTCCGTGTATGTTGTTGACAACTCATATTTGTTCCGAGCGCTTGTTTTTTATGCCAGTGTAACCGTCCAGTTTTTTCTACTCTGGACAGTTCTGTTATATGCAACCGGTTATGTTTTCTTCAGTCTGTCCTTTACAGTGACTATGCAGTTGCTGTGATCTTTGTCTCTATTGTCCCCTTTTTTCTTCCCTTGCAGGTGAAGAGTCTGTTCTATTTGTCCTCATTATCCCTTTCCTCTTGTCTTGCAAACGAAGAGTCTGTTCTCTTTATCTTCATTATCCCTTTTCTCTTGCCTTGCAAGCAAAGAGTCTGTTGTCTTTGTCTTCATTGTCCCATTTCTCTTGCCGTGCAAACGAAGAGTCTGTTGTCTTTGTCTTCATTGCCCCATTTCTCTTCCTTGCAAGCAGAGTGTCTGTTCTCTTTGTCTTTATTATCGCTTTTCTCTCGCCTTGCAGTGAAGAGTCTGTTTCTCTGTCTTCATAGTCCCATTTCTCTTCCTTGCAAGCAGAGAGTCTATTCTCTGGCTTCATTGTCCCATTTCTCTTCCTTGCTAGCAGAGAGTCTATTCTCTGGCTTTATTGTGTCCCATTTCTCTTCCTTGCTAGCAGAGAGTCTATTCTCTGTCTTCATTGTCCCATTTCTCTTCCTTGCTAGCAGAGAGTCTATTCTCTGTCTTTATTGTCTCATTTCTCTTCTTTGCTAGCAGAGAGTCTATTCTCTGTCTTTATTGTCCCATTTCTCTTCCTTGCTAGCAGATAGACTGTTCGTTAGTTTCAAAGTGAAATGACTTCAGGGCAGAAATGGAAACAAACTAAAAGAAAAAATTACCGTTCCGCCGAACGAAAGAGACCAACAAATTATGAGATAAAACAGTGATGTGTTTTGACTTATTTGGTATTCTTCAGGCAAGACAAACAATGTTCAAGACAATGAAAATGAAGAACGAACTGCATCTGTTTTGTGCCCAATTTTAGATCAGTGATTGTACGTTCTTTGTTTTCATTCATTTGAACGTTTGTTTGTCTTGCCTGACGAAGTCCAAATAGGTTGAAACACGTCACGTTTTGTCTTTGAATTTGTTTGTTTCTTTCGCTTGTCGGAACAGTAGTTTTTCTTTTAAGGTTATTCCTTTTGTCTTTATTACCCCATTTCTCTCTTGCAAGTGAAGAGTCTGTTCTTTGTCTTCATTGTTTTGTTTTTCTTTCTCTTCGGTTGCAAGTTGAAGAGTTTATTACCTTTCTCTACTGAGCCTTTCTCTTTCCTTACCTTGAAGAGTCTGTTTTTCTTCCTTCATACCTTACCTTGAAGAGTCTGTTTTCTTCCTTCATACCTTAACTTGAAGAGTCTGTTTTCTTCCTTCATACCTTACCTTGAAGAGTCTGTTTTTTTCCTTCATACCTTACTTGAAGAGTCTGTTTTTGTTCCTTCATACCTTACCTTGAAGAGTCTGTTTTTTCTTCCTTCATACCTTACCTTGAAGAGTCTGTTTTCTCCTTCATACCTTACTTGAAGAGTCTGTTTTCTTCCTTCATACCTTACCTTGAAGAGTCTGTTTTCTTCCTTTGTACCTTACCTTGAAGAGTCTGTTTTCTTCCTTCATACCTTACTTGAAGAGTCTGTTTTCTTCTGACCTTACCTTGAAGAGTCTGTTTTCTTCCTTCATACCTTACCTTGAAGAGTCTTCTTCCTTCATACCTTACCTTGAAGAGTCTGTTTTCTTCCTTCATACCTTACCTTGAAGAGTCTGTTTTCTTCTGACCTTACCTTGAAGAGTCTGTTTTCTTCCTTCATACCTTACCTTGAAGAGTCTTCTTCCTTCATACCTTACCTTGAAGAGTCTGTTTTCTTCCTTCATACCTTACCTTGAAGAGTCTGTTTTCTTCCTTCATACTTACCTTGAAGAGTCTTCTTCCTTCATACCTTACCTTGAAGAGTCTGTTTTCTTTCTTCATACCTTACCTTGAAGAGTCTGTTTTTTCTTCTGACCTTACCTTGAAGAGTCTGTTTTCTTCCTTCATACCTTACCTTGAAGAGTGTGTTTCCTTCCTTCGTACCTTACCTTGAAGAGTCTGTTTTCTTCTTCGTACCTTACCTTGAAGAGTCTGTTTTCTTCCTTCGTACTTACCTTGAAGTGTCTGTTTTCTTCCTTCGTACCTTACCTTGAAGTGTCTGTTTTCTTCCTTCGTACTTTACCTTGAAGTGTCTGTTTTCTCCTTCGTACCTTACCTTGAAGAGTCTGTTTTCTTCCTTCGTACCTTACCTTGAAGAGTCTGTTTTCTTCTTTCGTACCTTACCTGAAGAGTCTGTTTTCTTCCTTCGTACCTTACCTTGAAGTGTCTGTTTTCTTCCTTCGTACCTTACCTTGAAGTGTCTGTTTTCTTCCTTCGTACTTTACCTTGAAGTGTCTGTTTTCTTCCTTCGTACTTTACCTTGAAGAGTCTGTTTCTTCTGACCTACCTTGAAGAGTCTGTTTTCTTCCTTCGTACCTTACCTTGAAGAGTCTGTTTTCTTCCTTCGTACTTACTTGAAGAATCTGTTTCTTCTTCATACCTTACCTCCAAGAGTCTGTTTCTTCCTTTGTAGTCTCTTTTCTTCTCTCACAAGTGAAGAGTCTATTATTTTTTCTTTTCCCTTTGTCTCCTTTGCAAGTGAAGTCTGCTATCTGTGTCTTTGTTATCCTTTTCTTGTTCATTGTGAATGGAGAGTCCATTCTGTTTGTCTAAACAGTGCCTTTTCCTTCCTTTGCCAGTGAAGAGTCTATTTTGCTTGTATAACAAGTCCCCTTTCCTTCTTTTACAAGAGGAGAGTCTACTCTGTTTGTCTTAATTGTCCCTGTTTCTTCCTTGTTAGGAAGAGAGAGACTGTTTGTCTGAAATGTCCTTTTTCTTCCTTTGTTAGTGAAGAAACTTGTCTTAATTGTAGACTTTGTCTTAATTGTCCTTTTTTCTTCCTTTGCCAGGAAAGAAGTGTCGGTTTGTCTAACTTGTCTCATTTTCTTTCTTTGCCAGTGAAGAAAGAAAACTATTTCTGTTTGTCTTAATTGTCCTTTTTTTCTTCCTTTGCGAGTGAATAGTCATTGCTTTTGTCTCAATTGTCCCATTTTCTTCCTTGGTCAGTACAGAGTGTTCTGTTTGTTTTAATTGTCCCTTTTCTTCTTTGGCCCATACAGAGTATTCTGTTTGTCTTAATCATCCATTTTTCTTCCTTGGCCTGTACAGAGTATTCTGTTTTGTCTTAATCGTCCATTTTTCTTGCTTGGCCAGTGAATATTGTTCTGTTTTGTCTAATTGTCCCTGGTTCTCCCTTCGCTAGTAAAGAGTGTTCTGCTCGTCGTAATTGTCCCTGTTTCATCCTTTGCCAGTAGAGAGTATTCCGTTTTGTCTTAATTGTCCCCGTTTCATCCTTGCCAGTGAAGAGCCTATTCTGTCTTAATTGTTCCTTTTTCTTCCTTTGCCAGTAGAGAGTATTCTGTTTGTCTTAATTATCCTTTTTTCTTCCTTGGCCAGTAAGAGTATCTCTTTTGTCTTAATTGTCTGTGTTTCGTCCTTTGCCAGTTAAGAGTCTTCTGTTTTTGTCCTAGTTGTGCCTGTTTCTTCCTTGCCAGTGGAGAGTCTATTCTGTCATAGATTTTCCCTTTTTCTCCTTGGCCAGTGAAGAGTCTATTCATCTAATTTTCCCTGTTTCTTCCTTTGCCAGTGAAGAGTCTGTTCTGATTGTCTTAGTTGTCCCGTGTTCATCTTAATTGGTCGTTCTCCTTCCTTTGCGCGCGTGAAGAGTCTGTGAATCACCCTCCTGCTCCAGCTGTGGGATTATCATCTCATTAGTAACCTATTGTTTTTAGGTTAACTTTGTTTCAGAATTTACAGCTGCTGACTATTTTTTTATATCAGGTTATATATCTCTCTAATCTCTTTGCAGAGCATTTTAAAATCCCAAATTTGAACAAAAAGATCTGTTTTGGATGCTTTTTCTTTGTTTGTTTTGATTATGACACATAGTTTCTAATGTATAGCATTTTAATGAGGGTTGTGTTTCTGTGGGAAAATTGTTGCTTCAGTGTTTGTTTTTTTTATTCTATATTTTATAATTCAGTGCGAGTGCAGTTGTTTTTTTTTCAAAATATTTGTTCCAAGGTTTTCTGTAACAGTTTTTGAGGATTCTGAATGGTCTTAAATGAAAAGTAATTTACATTATGTAGGAAAGGACTAGTTTACATTAAGATTGATGTGTATTGATATGTGAATATTTATGTGCATGCTTTTGTATATCTGTACATCACATGTATAGTAACGTTATGTGACATGTATGTGAGTGGTTGTAATAAAAACTGCATGTAAACTAATGTGCCGTAGGTCCATCAGTGAGAACCCTCGATTCTTAATCTGAGAGATGCATGTTCAAGACTCAACAACACCACGGTGACCCACAATTGAAAGAATGTGAAGCTGGATTTTTCCTATTGTCAGGTCAAACTGCAGACCTTGTAGTAGCTGAAAACCCCTTGTGTTGTCAAAGTATAAGTATCTATCTATCTATCTATACTATCTATATATATATATGTATACACATAAGTGTAAATTAAAGATAAAAATTCTTTACACCTTGACGCTCAATGGATTATGGGAAAAGGGGAAAAGCTGGTGAAACCAGGATGCAGACACAGACTGACAAGCAATCTCTGTTGCAGGAACATTGTCTTTTATGTGGCTGTTTTGGTACTCATATGACATTCTGGCTGTGATAAAATAACAACATCAACATCAACATGATGAAATGATGAAATTGCAGCTACAACGACAACATCAACATGATAAAATTGCAGCAACAACATGAACATCAACCATGATAAAATGACAACCACAACAAACAACATCAACATGATAAAATTACAACTACAACAACAAACATCAATATCAACATCATAAAATTACAACTACAATGACAACAACAACAACAACATCAACATGATAAAATTACAAAACTACAACGACAACATCAACAATCAACATGTTTACAAGTGCAATGACAACATCAACATCAACAAGAACAAAAGAAACCTGTACATTTGAAATGTGTGCATGCATGTGTTAGAAATGTATGCAAAGACATTGTTCCACCAATTATTATCAATGACAATGAATAGTGGGTATGCAGCACAATTTTTACTGAAATAAACTGTGCCTGCTATCGTTTTCTGTTATTTACTTCAAAACGGTTGTTTTGCTGACACAAACAGCATCTTTGGTGGAGGGGGAGGGGAAAAAGAAGGGGAAACAGTGTGCCTTGAATTTGTTTGAGGTTTTGAATTCAGGTAAGCTGGGCAGATTTGTTTGCACATGGAGCTGAAGAGTTTTTAATGTTTTGATATTTTTCTAACCTTGAATTATCCTTTTGTTGTTGTTTTTTTATTTGTACTTCAAATGAACTCATTTGATAAGAACTTCAGTTGCTATCGTTTTGGGGTATGGTTATATTGTACTTCCACATGATTCTGTGGTAGTAGATGCTTCATTTTAAGTCGTTTTTTGAAGATTGTGGTGCATCTTACTGGTTCCAATTCTCCTTGTTTCTTTAACCCAGCCTTCTCTGCTTCTGTATGTCTCTTTCGCTCTCTTCTTTCTCTCTCACACACACACACACAGACACACACAAAGCACACACACACACACACACACACACAACACATTCTCCTCCTCTTTACACATCACACACACACAAACACACACACTCACACTCACACACACACAATTCTTTTGGTTTTATGATCGTTGTGCAGTTTCATGACAGATTATTCGCTCATACCTTTCCTTACCTCCTCCTCTAATACACTTTCACCACTCTTGCTCTATCCCCTCCCTTTTATTTCTTACAAACCTAGCCCTTCTCCCTTCTGTCTCATTTTCTCTCTCTTAATACACACAACACACCACCACACCACACCACACACCACACCACACACAACAGCCACACACCTGTGTGGTTCAAGATGTAGCCATTTCTTAACGGTGCCCATGTCCAACACTCACCTGCCCTCTCTGTCCTCCGCGGCTCCGTTCCGAAACTGTCCCCACAATTAAACTTTCTTTCACAACTATCATGTTACGTGCTGANGAGGGTTGGTTGTGGAAAATGTGCTTCAGTTGTTTGTTTTTTGTATTATATTTTATAATTCAGTGCGAGTGCAGTGGTTTTTTTTTTCAACAATTTGTTCCAAGGTTTCTGTAACAGTTTTTTGAGATTCTGAATGGTCTTAAATGAAAAGTAATTTGACATTATGTAGGGAAATGACTAGTTTTTTTTACATTAAGATTGAATGTGTAGTGATATGTGAATATTTTATGTGCATGCTTTTGTATATATCTGTACATCACATGTATAGTCAGACGTATGTGACATGTATGTGAGTGGTTGTAATAAAAAAAAACTGCATGAAACTAATGTGCCGTAGGTCCATCAGTGAGAACCCTCGATTCTTAATCTGAGAGATGCATGTTCAAGACTCAACAAACACCCGGTGAAAGAATGTGAAGCTGGATTTTCCTATTTGTCAGGTCAAACCTGCAGACCTTGTAGTAGCTGAAACCCCTTTGTGTGTCAAAGTATAAGTATCTATCTATCTATCTATACTATCTATATATATATATATGTATACACATAAGTGTAAATTAAAGATAAAAATTCTTTACACCTTGACGCTCAATGGATTATGGGAAAAGGGAAAAGCTGGTGAGCACCAGGATGCAGACACAGACTGACAAGCAATCTCTGTTGCAGGAACATTGTCTTTTATGTGGCTGTTTTGGTACTCATATGACATTCTGGCTGTGATAAAATAACAACACATCAACATCAACATGATGAAATGATGAAATTGCAGCTACAACGACAACATCAACATGATAAAATTGCAGCAACAACATGAACATTAACATGATAAAAAATGACAACCACAACAACATCAACATGATAAAATTTACAACTACAACAACAACATCAATATCAACATCATAAAATTACAACTACATGACAACAACAACAAACATCAACATGATAAAATTACAACTACAACGACAACATCAACATCAACATGTTTACAAGTGCAATGACAACATCAACATCAACAAGAACAAAAGAAACCTGTACATTTGAAATGTGTGCATGCATGATGTTAGAACTGTATGCAAGACATTGTTCCACCATTATTATCAATGACAATGAATAGTGGGTATGCAGCACAATTTTTACTGATAAACTGTGCCTGCCTCGTTTCTGTTATTTACTTCAAAACTTGTTTTGCTGACACAACAGCATCTTTGGTGGGGAGGGGAGGGGAAGAAGGGGAAACAGTGTGCCTTGAATTGTTTGAGGTTTTGAATTCAGGTAAGCTGGGCAGATTTTGTGCACATGGAGCTGAAGAGTTTTTTAATGTTTGATATTTTTCTAACCTTGAATTATCCTTTTGTTGTTTTTTATATTGTACTTCAAATGAACTCATTTGATAAAGAACTTCATTTGCTATCGTTTTGTTGTATTGTTATATTGTACTTCACATGTATTCTGTGGTAGATGCTTCATTTTAAGTCGTTTTTTTGAAGATGTGGTGCATCTTACTGGTTCCAATTCTCCTTGTTTCTTTAACCCAGCCTTTCTCTCTTCTGTATGTCTCTCTTTCTCTCTTCTTTCTCCTCACACACACACACACAGACACACACAAGCACAAACACACACACACACACACACACCACACATTCTCACTCCTTTACACACACACACACACACACACACACACCTCACACTCACACACACACAATCTTTTGGTTTATGATCGTTGTGCATTTCATGACAGATTATTCGCTCATACCTTTCCTTCCCTCCTCCTCTAATACACTTCACCACTCTTGCTCTCTCCCTCCCTCCCTTTTATTTCTCTACAACCTAGCCCTTCTCCCTTCTGTCTCTTTTTCTCTCTCTTCATACACACACACACACACACACACACACACACACACACACACTCACACACACATGCACACACACACTTGTTTGGTTTACAAGATGTAGCTCATTTCTTACTGTTCCCCTGTCCACCCTCTCACCTGTCCCTCTCTGTCCTCCTCTGCTCCGTTTCTAAACTGTCCCCACCATTCCACTTCTCTTTCACACACTATCATTTTTACGTGCTCTGACTGTGATCAGGCAAATATTTTTGGTGCAGTTTTTGCCGTTTGCCGTTTTTTTTTTTTTTTACATTAAGTCATGTTTGTTGAAAAACGTTCTTATCTGTTTCATATTTGTATTTAAATCAGCATTACTTTGAACCTTCTTTGTGGTTTTCAGTATTCTGACTTTCTAACATGAATAGTTTTTAACCAAATCATGTTCAGTTTGTTTCTCTCTACTGAACAGTCCCACGTTTGATTATGTCTGCCAAGAAGGGTTTTTCTGTCAGCAAGACTATGCAAAAAATGGCTGAATCCATGTTGAGGAAAAACTTGGTAGAAGGGTGGCACGAGTCAAAGGACAAAGCCATGGCCAGGTCAAAGAACAAAGCCATGGCCAGATCAGAGGGTGAATCCAACAGGCTTGTTGTCAGATTGAGAAGAAAGTGTTGGATCACTTTCAACAAAACTGAGTGGGAAAACGGAATGTAACCTAAGGAAAAACGTATTATATCATGCTGTGGATCTAGACTTGGGGGCCGGAATTGCTCAGTGGTAGAGCACCGGACTCGTAATCTTGGTGATCCTGGCGTTTTGGGTCTGAATCTCCACCGGGCCCGTTTCAGTACAGGAGGATCTTTCCCTCAAAGTTACCATAGGGCCCTGACTCCATTTCCATACAGTCCTTTGAATGAGACTATAACCAAGGTTCCGTGTGTGATTGCATGCACAACATCTTGCACACACGTAAAAATCCCTTCACCAACGTTTGGAAAAGAAGGCCAGTTTGCCGTTGGTATGAATGGCACATTACACATAGCATGCTGCGTGAGAAATGGAAAGAATGAAGGAAATAAGGAAATTGAGTAGACGATATGAATGATATTGACTGGATGACACGGGAAATGACTGAATGAAATGCCAGTTGGCAGCTCTTCAGTTGGCATTACCCAGGTAGGCAGCCTGTTTTGTAAACGAGTGTGGATTGTAAAGCGCTTAGAGCTTGGTCTCTAGCCAAGGATAGGTGCTATATAAGTATTTAGAATAATCATATAAGGATGGGTGGGATTCTGTTTGACCTTTGTGGATTTCTGAGCTCCCCCCCCCCACCCCAAGTGCACTTCTGGTTTATGATGTGTCTTGTCTGGCCATGCCTTTAGTCTGAAAACCAAAAGTCTGTTTAACAGAGTTTATTGTCAAATCAGCAGAGCGTTTGCCTGTTGAACTGATTACCTTGATTGTGAACCACTTGTGGGATCAGATTTTTTTTACTGTTTGAAAAAACCTGTCCACCCAGCAGTGAATGGGTACTTGATTCGGGGTCAGGGAAGGATAAAGCAGTGGAAGGCAGGGGATGGGCTGCACCTTCCATCTTGCCAGACACAGTGAAGGTCTAAACAGTTTACTGTCCCTACGGCCGTTTGGCCATGGGACCTTGACCTTTCTTTAAATGTCCGTTTGGCCCATGGGACTTTGACCTTTCTTTAAATGCTGTATGTATATGATGATTATGTGCTATGCAGTTCCTTTTTATACAAAGCTCATTGCTTGATATGGAAACGTGCTGTTTGTGGCAATAAACTTTTTCATGTTGAAATGTGTACATTGTTTCTTTTTTTTTTCATTGTTTGTCAAAGTACGATTTTACATGCCTCTACATTGGTTGTTAGCTTGATGTAGTGCGAGTAACATATCTACATCTACTTATCTGTCTATCTATCTATATATATGTCAGATAGTATTTATTTCTTATTATATCCTGATCAATTGGATTCATTTTGAAAGTTTTATGGTACTTCTGTCAGTTCAAAAATACTTAAATGTATGTGTGAAAACTTTAAAAAGAATTCTTCAAACTCTTCTGTGATCAGTAATGAGTGTGTGTGTGTGTGTGTGTGTGTGTGTGTGTGTGTGTGCGTGCGTGCATGCGTGCATGCGTGCGTGTGTGTGTGCATGTGTGTGTGTATAGGCATACAATCTGAATCATGAATGATCACACTCTCAGAACAAAGGACAATTATGCTGCCTGCCATTGTCATGTGTAATTTGTGGTGTGCGATTGTGTGGGTGTGCAAGCATGTGATTGTGTGTGCTTTGCAATTGTGTGTGTGTGTGTGTGTGTGAGAGAGGGAGAGAGAGTGAGAGAGAGAGAGAGAGAGAGAGAGAGAGAGAGAATCAGATCTGGAACAAAGAGTTTTCAGAAAAGCAGGAGAAGAGTTAAGAGCAAGACAGAAAAACAACCCCTCAGACTCGATAAGATACTAGTTCCATTATATTTTAATGAACAGTCAGTTTTTCAGATTGCATGAAACATAGTTACTCTCTTTTACTACTTGGTTCATGGATACAGCCTTGTTGATTTTCAGTATATGAAACCACTGATGATCTTTCTCCTTGTATTTGGAGACTTCAGTGCATTTGGGGTCTCCACTTCTGCATGATACTGTGTCCTGGAAAAAATGAAGTAGATATGAAGAGCAGCAACAGGGTGTTCACACAGCAATATTACATAGTAGCTTTTCTTGTTGCCTATTGGATGTGTCAGGACTGTTGCAATTTAAACTCTGTCCCCTTTTTATGGGAATTCTGTGCCAGTGATTTTCTCTTTTCTGTTATTCTTTCTCTCTATCATTTTTTCAAACTTTGTTTTCTTTTTCTCTCTGTTTTTCTGTGTACGCAGGCTGATACTCCTGCAGACACCCCGTATATAGACAGGCAAGGATTAATCCATCTACCCAACAAAAGGAGAAGAGTTTTTGTGTGTATGGTCATTTATTTTATCCCGCCATTAAATTAAGGTAGTCATAGTCCAATGTCAGGGAAAACTTCCAACTTTCTTTAACGTCATTCACTGCTTTTCTGCTTTGTTGCCAAACTCACACCTTCTCTGTTGTAGCAAATCGTTACACTTTATTCTTGTTACAGTTTAGAACATGGCAGCCTTTTTTGGTTGTAATCTGGTTCATAATACATCTGTGATTGAAATCATTGCCCATGCATATGAACACTTGTAAATACACTCACGAAAACTCCACATCAATTTGATTCTGAGGTAGAGACTGACAATCTTTGAACTGTGTTAAATACTCCGTACATGTATGCATAAATTTTTTCACATACTGATACACAAGATAATTTACATGCAAGGCGTACATAAAGAATGGCATTTCACTCTGAGGGAAGGAACACACACATTTTTGCAATGTGAACAAATAATGACGACAAATACAATGATTGTGCTTTTGCATAAAATCTGTACTGATGTGAATCTGTCTTGGATAGGTTTCTAGTATGCAAGCGAAAAAAAAAAAAGTGGACTATCAGTTTCTGCTGTCTCTGCCCTACTGTCCCTGGCAGCACATAACCTTACTCTTGTGTAATATATAGTAAAAACATGCACCACATTTACATGCAAATATAAACGCTCGTAATGCATGTGTGCCAGTGTTGCAGATTTCCTTAGGAGGGAGGGGTTAATATGAAATTCTCTTTGAATACTTCAAAGGGTTTCTCGTCCGCTCAGCCCTTAACGGACTTTTCCCTCCATATTGTGATGATCTGCAGCTCTGGCATGCTCTCAGCACCTGCATTCTATATGCCCCCTCCCTTCCCCCCCCCCCCCCCCCCCCCCCCCCCCCCCCCCCCCCCCCCCCCCCTTCCCCCCTCCCCCCCCCCCCCCTCCCTCCCCCCCTTTCCCCCAGTTCCTTTCAACCCCCCCCCCCCCCCCCCCCTCCGGTTCCACCCCAAGTTCCTTTCACTGTTAGTGCATAGTCTATCGTTTTTTCCCACTGTTGTGCAGTATGTCTCTCTTTTCAAGGCAAAATAAATGTTATTACTTGTGCTCACTTGGGGCATAGGAAGGTAACAGATTTAGCAACAATTACAAACGCAGCATCAGTAACAAGAGCAGTGTCAGAATAAATCAAAACCGCTTGGAAACACATGTCCAAAACATTACATCAGTAACAAGAGTAGCATCAAACTTTTGTCTATGTTAAATCTTAAAAATGGAAAAAAAAAGAAGAAAAGAAAGAAAATACTCCGCCAATAACAAGAATGGTGGTAGACCAAACCATACCACAATAAAGAATCAAACATAAAAAACCATACCTCAATATTAAGAGTGGTATCAAAATGAACACCACCACATTAGGTAAAACACCTTTCATCGATAACTAGAGTGGTATCAAACAAACCACATAGGTAAAACCAATCTAAACAAACATTGATAACAAGCATAGTGCGAGACACAACAATAGATAAAACACTATACATCTACATCACAGAACAACAGACAAATCAATCTAAAAAATACATCAGTAACAAGAGTGGTATCAAACAAACCACTTCACAAATTGTAAACCAATATGAACATGCCTCAATAACCCTCAATAACAAGTGGTAGACCATCCCGCAATAGATAATCCAAAAAGAACATATACATCAGTAACAGTGTGGTATCAAATCAAACCCACTCCACAATAGGTAAACCATTATAAACATCCTCAACAAGAAGAGTGTGGTTTTGAAGCAAAGCACACAAGAAAAAAAAATGATCGCAAAGAAGATGGGAAAAATGAACAAAATGAACACGACAGAGCAATGTATACAAAAAACACCCATAGCAAGAGTAGTGTTAAAATACCATGATCATAGAAACAAACATCATACATCAATAACAAACAACAACAGAAGAACAGACTTGACAATAAACAAGTGTGCATCAAAAACAAAAACGCTCCACAGAAAAATAATACAAACATTACATCAATCACAGGACTTAAAACAGGATAAATCCAACACAGTACAAAAGCAAAGAGAAACCAGGGAGTGTCACTAAACATTTATCTCTGTCAACCTTACCAGATTGTGCAGATGGACGACAACGAAGGAAGACTACATTTTTATGACTGAATTGAGGCCGCAGCTTCCCTTTCCAAATGCTGCAATGAAGACGACAACACAGCACTTAGCTTCAGCGCTATGAATGCGCTGTATTATGATAGGGTAAAGACCTGAGTGGAAGGCAAAACCATAGATCATATGATGATAATATATGAACGCATGCAAAAATGCTGTGACTAAGACAGACTTCTTTGTATTCCACACTGAGCGCACCCATCATTTTCATATCAGATCTTGCACGCGTATTTACGCAAGTACATAGAGTCAAATCGAATCATCCACTCTTAGATGCACCACATGTTTACATGTGCGCACACAAACGCTTACGTGCATGCACATACACACACACACACACACACACACACACACACACACACACACACACACACACAGCTTTTGTGCACAGATTTTAAACAGAACTACATGATGTGATGTTTTTTTCTGTTTATAATCATGTAAGTTAACAAATTGAAAACACAGACCTTTAACAGACTTGTAAATATTTATGAGGTAATTTTCTTGTACAGAAACTTTGGGATTTTTCAGTATGAAATAAGTTCGTTTTCAACGCTTTTTTTTTTGGTTTCCATATTATGGCATTAAGCACTACAGACGTGTACACGACTCAAGCATATTAACAGATGTATGCTTACACACTTACCACGATGGAGTAGGAGATGAATCTGTGAGAATACTCCGGGGGCAGACTGCAAAAAAGAACAATGCTCTGTTTGAGGCCTGTGCTATGGTACAGATGAAGATTTCAGCTATAAACTGTTCGTGACAACTAATGTTTACTTTTTCACGGTAGAGAAGTCAGCCTTTGTAATATCATGAATAGGTTGTCTGGTGGAGTAGTCTATTGCCAGTGTGAACAGACATAAAGCAAAAAAAAAAAAAAAAAACCTTCACCCCTTCACATTCGACAACCTCTCCCCTTCCTCTGGAAACGCTTGTAATTCCATCTCTCCCTCCCCCCCACCCCCTTTCTTGTTTGTTTTTTTGTTTGTTTAACCATTGTCCCTGCCTCTCTTTGGAAAGTTTAAGTGTCACTCACTGTATTCGTGCCACTGTGAAACCATTTGCCTTCTTCCTTCTCGAAAGTCTCTCCTTTTTTATTTGGGAGGGGGGGGGGGGGGGGGGGGGGGGGGGGGGGGGGGGGGGCAAGGTATAAAACATGCCAGCTTTTCTGCTGCGATCCAGTGACCACCACAGTGATTGTAAACACTGTCCACAGTAGTCAGTATCCGTCTGTCTTGCTGCTTTTCTTTGCCCATTTTGACCTCATGCAATTTTTCTTTCAAGTATTTTTTTTTTTTTCTACCTCCCGTCTACAATCTCAGGGCGATGCATTAAGCAGTATGGCTGGCACCTTCAGCTTGGTGTACTTTTATCTGCTCTATGGATGTCCACATTACAGCTGTGAATTTGTGTATATATTTTGTAGATAGTTGTTGGGCGATGTGTTTGCTGTGTGGTGTTTACTTATGACAGGACTTTGTTTTCAGTGTAATGATTGTCCTAAAAGGAACATGTGTGGTGGGCCAGGTGCTGCAATAAACAAAACTGGAAGGCTGACGTTCCTGTCGTTCTTCCTGTCCACCGCTGTTTTGGACCGTGAAGAGAAGTAGATCTCATCCTTGGTAAGGTATGATTGAGAAGTTAAGCACGAATGGATGTGATGGAGACGTAGAAGTCAAGAGATGAACAGGATGTGACAGAGACACAGAAGTAAAAATGAACTGGATGTGAGAGAGACACAGAAGTAAAAATGAACTGGATGTGACAGAGACACAGAAGTAAAAAAATGAACTGGATATGGCAGAGACATCGAAGTGAAG
>JADBJO010003275.1:83102-95602 GCA_016801955.1 Conus betulinus
GAGGTAGTGCCACTGTTCAGCATGGGCAAGGTACATCACTTCACCCTCCCCCTCTCCCTCCGCCCTTCCAAACCCAGTGCTACTCCAGGGTTCTCTGCCCATGGACGAGTCAGAGGAAAGAAGAAACCACAAGTGGTGGAACTGACCCTGAAGAAAGGCTCTGTCTCCAGCTCCTTGATGAGACCAATGAAGGTGCCAGACTGGGGCTGGTTTGCAGGTGGAGCACTCAGGACTCCGGCCAGGGTGGCGGCGAGCAGGACAACGAAACGCATGTTGACTGGTCAGTCAGGGTACCTGAAACAGGTAGACACATCGTGTGTGTTGTTTGAATGGTCATGATCAACGGTACCTGAAACAGATGGACACGCCGTGTGTGTCGTTTGAGTGGCCATGGTCAATGGTAAACAACCAAGAACAGAGTAGTTAACCGAGGACAGAGGAGAAGAGGCTGAAGTTGTCCTTAGCAGACCATCCTTTGCCAGCTTATAATCTGTGGACTATGGTGGTGGTCAAAGTAAGACTGTCAGTAAAATAATCTGGAACAGGTGAACAAATGCATTGTTTAAGTTATGGTCTATCGTCCACGACCGAAAACAGAACATGCAAACCAAGAAGGCTGAGATGACTGAGACAAGGCTTTCGGAAGAGCGGAAAAAGTTATGTGCATCGTTTGCGTTTGTACGAGTAATAATTTCAAGTCAGTTACTAAGAATAGATAGTGTGATCAAGAAGACGAAGCACGTTATTCGTCAAGGCTTTTGAAACAAGAAACAGCATCGTTTCCACAAGTATAATTCACGGTTTATGGTAAAATACCAAAACTTCATTAAACAGGACAAAGATAGTCAAGGCATCTGAAACAGCTAAACAAACATCATCATCTGCTTCCCATTAGGGTCTCTGATTTGCTTCTAAGACAAAAATGACTGTCAGTCAAGGTATTTGAAGCAGGTAAACAGGGCTGTAGAAATGTTAAACTTTGTTCACTCGCCAGACGGGCTGGTGGCATTAAATTTCACAAGGCCACCAACGTTTTCATCCGCAAATATTTGAAAGCTGTCTGGCTCTGATCTCTCCCCACACCCTCCCATGGCCTCTCCTTGCATTATTTTGAAAATACGTAACTCAGACTGTCAGTTCCCTTTGTTGTCAATGATGGATGTAATATCTGTACTTTTGACGTTGTCCTGTTCATCACATCTCTCCTCCTTCCTCTCACATTCCCTTTCCTTTAATGCCTGTTCTGTCATTTTCATAGTGACTGTAGACTGTTCACCCGTGCGTGAGGATTAAAAAAACCACAACTATTATTAATAATCTATGTATTTCCTTTTTTTTTTTGTCTGTTTGTTTTTTGTTCTTTGTTTGTTTTTGTTGTTTTTGTTGTTCATGTCCTGCCTGGAGTAGACTAACTAGCCGAGGTTCGTTACCCTCGTGTCTGTTACGCCCATTTGGTGGCTCCCTTATCTCAACATTCATCTCGCTGCTCTGAATCGTCCGGCGTGGCTTATACAACAGAGTAGGCCCAAAATATTGTGTATTGTCTGCTACTCTCAAAGCTGCTCGCAGTGTCACTCAGTCACGTGGTTTTGAATTAATTCACAGATTCCACATTCCAGAACCAAATCGTCCCTTTCTCTTTGGAAAAAAAAAAAACCTCAGAAAAGCAAGGCATTTTCCATCTATATAAAGGGCAGTTGTTACTTCTATACCTCTACTGTAACCCCCGATGTTGTTCGTTAAACAGTGTTGTTGTATTCACAAAGTACAATACTTCCATCCCATTAACTGACACAACAATCGAATTTAATCAAACTGGCGTGTGGCACATGAAACAGATGAGACCGACCTCAACATAAATCATGAGCAGTGCACCATATTTCATGCGTTGCCATGATCTTGTAAACACATGTGGCTTCTACTCTATCTTTTGCCTATCTTTTGTTTGAAAGCTATACTCTCTCTCTTTGGCTTGAAAATTACTCTCTCTTTTGACTTGAAAACTACTCTCTCTTTTGGCTTGAAAACTACTCTCTCTTTTGGCTTGAAAAACTACTCTCTTGACTTGAAAACTACCAACTCTTTTGGCTTGAAAACTACCAACTCTTTTGGCTTGAAAACTACTCTCTCTCTTTTGGCTTGAAAACTATTCTCTCTTTTGGCTTGAAATCAACTCTCTTTTGGCTTGAAAACTGCTCTCTCTCTTTTGGCTTGAAAACGACTGTCTCTTTTGGCTTGAAAACGACTCTCTCTTTTGGTTTGAAAACTACTCTCTCTTTTTGGCTTGAAAACTACTCTCTCTTTTGGCTTGAAAACTACTCTCTTGACTTGAAAACTACCAACTCTTTTGGCTTGAAAACTACCAACTCTTTTGGCTTGAAAACTATTCTCTCTTTTGGCTTGAAATCAACTCTCTTTGGCTTGAAAAACTGCTCTCTCTCTCTTTGGCTTGAAAACGACTGTCTCTTTTGGCTTGAAAACGACTCTCTCTTTTGGTTTGAAAACTACTGTCTCTTTTGGCTTGAAAACGACTCTCTTGACTTGAAAACTACCACTCTTTTTGGCTTGAAAACTACCAACTCTTTTGCTTGAAAACTACCAACTCTTTTGGCTTGAAAACTACTCTCTCTTTTGGCTTGAAAAACTATTCTCTCTTTTGGCTTGAAATCAACTCTCTTTTGGCTTGAAAACTGCTCTCTCTCTTTTGGCTTGAAAACGACTGTCTCTTTTGGCTTGAAAACGACTCTCTCTTTTGGTTTGAAAACGGCTTTTTCGGCTTGAAAACTACTCTCTCTTTTGGCTTGAAAACTACTCTCTCTTTTGGCTTGAAAACTAGTCACTTGCTGTTCAACACCTTGGCAGATAGCACTTCTTAAGGACTGGCGAGTTGACCATAATCTGATGCCAATCACTCGCTGAGTATCCTGCTTATCTTCACGGCTTTACTGATTGGTCAACAGTCATTTGCTGACGCTCATGTCCATATGTGTAGACTATTCTTCGACCTCAGTATCCATCTGTCTGTGCGCTTGTCTATACATTTATTTGAATAAAGTCTATGCTAGTCCACCACGTGGAAGCTGTGGATCTCTTCCAGTTACAAACAGTAGCCCCCACCTCCTGCAAATTATGAAAAAGTCTTCTTTCCTATTGCTATCTTCACTTCTGTCTTTTCTTCTGTGGGATGGACCCTTCTCGTTCATCGTCTGCATTACCACCACGTTTTGTTTCTGCGTGTGTTTCCCTTAAATAGTGGCTATTTCGCCTACGTATGTTTTCCAGCAATATTGCCCATTTTACCTGCGTATGTTTCTCAGCAATATTGTCTATTTCACCAAACTATGTTTCCTAGCAATACTGCCAATTGTATCTACATCTGTTTCCCAGCAATATTGCCTGTTTCACCTACATGAAGTTTTCCAGCAATATTGCCTATTTCACCTACATATCCTTCCCAGCAATACTGCCTATTCGCCTACATGTTTATCGGCATGTTTCCTGGCTATAGGCTTTCCAGTTATTTCACCCGTATAATTTCCATGCAAGACCGGCAACGTCCCCACCACTGTGGCTTATTTCGTTTGTCTATGTTTCCCATCGACACAAGTCCTTTCAGCTGTATGTTTGCGAATTGTTGGCCGTTGTTGTATTTTATACGGCATCGAGATCGTTGTCGAAAGTTTTTTTTTTGTGACAATATCGCACTAATCGCTGGCGTTGCCATGGTGTTTTTTTGCAGCCAAACAGCAAAGTGTACCACAGCCAATGGACAGCATGTCAAGCTTCATTGCCAGCAGTTTTTAGTAAGGTGCACACGGCTGGTTTGCTGGGATTGGCAACGGAAAATACTTTTGGCTTAGAATGAGTCAATACACTGGAGGTGTTAACTGAAGCCTTTCGATTCTTGTTTTTTGTTGGTTTGCTTTTTTTTTGTTTTGTTTTTTGTTTTCAAGCGAATCAACATTCGAGACAAAGAAAAATCACAGCGATGAACGTCTGTGGTGTTCTTTCTCTTGCAAATTTACACGAATACAACGACTCGCTCAACAGACACGCGATAGGAGAGTTAAGGAAAATCAGTCCCCGAACACTCACCTGTCCAAAGCAAAAACAAGGAGTGGAGGCCTACACGGCTGGTTGGTGGCAGTGGTGTCTGGAAGAACAGCTCTCTTGGGGAGCGACTTTATATCGCACTCCAGCCTCTGAAGGTCGACTCGCACCTTTGATCGTCTTGGGTAGGACCGACCTTATCACCTCCCCCTTTCAGCCCTGACCCCCCCTGGCATGATAGTCCCCCTCGCTGCCTGGAAACGGTGAGGCGTTGGGCGGGCGGCCTTGATAACGAACGACACGACTGCACCCCCCTGCCCCCTCCACTGACCATTCTTCTGGAAAAGCCTTCTTGATCTGCTTCTTTGTGGCCTGGGAACTCTCCTCTCTCGCCGGCCGCTTTAAAATTAGAAAAGGTGTGTCCGAATTGGGATGGGCAGACGACAATTCCGTTCCCTGACTGAGCCAGACCGGAAATTTATGTGCAGCCTACACCCAGAGTTACCAAGTGCCTTGTGAGTGTTGTGGGTGGATCAGAAGCGATAGTCAAAGTATCCACGGACGCTGCAGTTTCACATTGTGATTTAATGACAGTACAATCAGTACACTCTCCTACGAAGAAACACACTAAACACAATCGAATTAAAAGAAAAAATCGATGCATAAACCTCTGAATCTTGCTCTACTCATATATTGTGTCCCCGATATTATCAGTCTAATCATTAAATTCTGTAACGAGTGACTGCACACTGGTAGTTTTGATGTGTTGAGGTCACGCATCTGTCGCACCCTGTGAACATGAAGACGCAGCTGAAGTGACGGAAAACGCATCGCAACCAGAAATTCGTTCATTTTGCTTCGTTGACAACAGAACAAGGCGATCACATCTTTTCTGTTTAAAATCGTGCTTGATATTTCTGTCCCTCAAAACAACAGTGAAAGGTAGGCAAGATTATCAGTGTTAACAACTGGCGCACATTCGTCTTCTGCCCTCTCCTCCATCCTCCCACTCCCCACCTCCTACTCTTACTCACTCCTGTACCCACCCGTCCCACTTCCCACCCATTTGATTCTCTGGAGGTGTGAAAGAATGGTCATGGTATTAACAAAAACAGGATGAAATGAAATACAAAAGCCGATAGGCCTTAGGACTATGTCATGCATGCCAGATGCTTTCAGACTGATAAACGTCAAACAGTGTTAACAATCTCTTCGGTTTATTGATAACATTAGAACTTGTCATTCTGGCTTCAAAAACTGTTCAAGTAAATGTTTATAACATGGTAGATGCCAGAGCAAAACAGACCAACGGACACTCTCCAAACAACAGCAAAAACAACTTCAGACTCCTATAAGGGAAGATACAGAAACAAAACAAACATGTTGCTGATCAACAAGCGTGGAAAACATGCCGTGGAATGCCCTGAGGATCCGCTTGATGTGTATCAGTCAAAAAGGAAGGACCTAGCACATGCATTGGCAAGTGATTTTGCAACCCGTGAACAAGCGCTAACTTTTAGGAAATTATTTCTTAACGTTCGCTGTGATATGAGTGTGCTTGCAATTTATTTTAGCCCACGATGTTCTTTTTTTTCGCTTGTAACATTATCATGCTCTTTGAAAAACAAGGCTGTGTGTAAAAGTGGTTGATGTGCATTTTTTCACAGTGCTGCATTTTTGTGTGTGTGCTGTGTTATGCTGTTGTGCGAAAAGAAGCTTAGTTTACAGTTAAAAAAAAAATGTCACCATTAATTCTGTGTAGGCCCTATGAAACAAACTATGAAGAGAAAGAGACTAAGAAAGATAAGTCAGAGGCCCTACCCACGAAAAGCAAACATATCTGTGTGAAGTACAAACAACAACTTTATTAGAGTGGGATACTAATAGACAAACAGAAGAATACACGGGGTACATTGTGTATATTGCCAGAATACACCCCCCCCCCCCCCCCACCCACACACCTACTTCCCTCCTATTTGGACCCTTCATCCCGTCCCATCCTCCTCTTTGACTTCCAATCCCTTCCCTCTGCTGTGTACTCTGTGTTGTACACTAACACATTACTACACAACGGCTCTTGGGACAGCATATCCCCAATGTGTGTGTGCGCACATGTACGGCAAAAAAATGTGACCCTGCTGATGTTGTTAGTGCTGGAAAGGACCTACGCAGCGTGGCTCGTGGCTCTTGGCAAGCTGAGAGAGCAGACATAAACACTTTTTTGGCCTAGTGCTTTTTTTTTTTTACTGGCGGACATGTCATCCGCGACAGCCCAGTGATTGATTCTAATTAATTAACACTGGTTACTCAAGTTGGAGTGTTTTAAAGTCACGCTAGGAAAATTCGAGACCGACTTAGCTAGATCGTGAAGATCCGGTGTACTCAGTTTGAGAACGATCGGCGTTGTGGTTTCCACATGATGTTGGGCCCACCTTTCCAATATAATCCCTGCGGCATTTATATGCATAGATTTACTTATGTAGATGCCATACTTTTTAGAGCGATGTCCACATCTATCTCAGTAAAAAAAGAAGATAATCTATTAACGGAAAGGAGCTCAATGAAAATGTTCCAAAAGCTTTCTCTCCGTCTATAGATTATCTTCTCTTCTTGCGGGGGTAAATGTGGTTACATCCCTTTTCTGATTCTTGCTAAGGTGAAGGCAACCACGAGGGGTTCAACGATCAGTGACCAACAACGCTGAGCGACAGTCTTCTTTGGAAGCCCAACACATCGGACAGACTCATTCAGGGATGAAATGAGTAACATTATTTATTCCAGCAGCAGATTGAAAAATTATCCATAGGGATTCATCTCTCAAGCCGTTGCACGGTTATTGAATGACAAGGGCTGATTCAGCAATATTAGTTTACCATCTTTATCTGTTATTTCCTAAAGTATTCAAGGTCATAACGGGCCTGTTTGACATTATCAAATAAATGACTTACCCTACCAATCTGAGAGTGATTTTCTGTGTGCACAACAAAAAGTCAGACCCATTGTCTCGCGCGTGCCCACACCCACACCCCACACAAACACACACACACTCCCCGTGGCATGCACGCACGCACGCACGCACGCACGTGACACAAGTGCGCGCATACACCGTGGCACCGTGGCACACACACACGCGCGCGCGCACACACACACATACACACACAGACGCGCTCGAGCGCGTACACACACACTCACACACACACACACACACACACACACACACACACACACACACACACACACACACACACACACACACACACACACGTGCACGCGCACGCGCACTCATACGAACACACATATACACATGTTTTCAAAACTATGTGAGTTCCTCAATTTTTTAGATGCGTTTTTAACGAGACTGTAATGAAAGGCCAAAGATGTCAAAATTCATATTTTCAATTTTTATACTAAAACGCTATATCTTTTATCGAAGCGAAAGCAAAATAAAAATGCTCCAAGACGGATGGACATTCTTTTTAAACTTTTTTTTGTTCCTCTAAAATCTTCTTGTAAAAAACACTAACTTTCTAAAACTCATAAATCACCGGTTTAAAAGGTATAGATTATATTGAAAATGTGTTCGACATCAGAAACATGAGAGAGAGAGAGAGAGAGAGAGAGAGAGAGAGAGAGAGAGAGAGAGAGAGAGAGAGAGAGAGAGAGAGAGAGAGAGAGATGATTGTAACCTGATACAACGGCAAAATCTGCTCTTGACAGAAGTCTAGCGGAGAAGGGACTATACTTAACATTTTTGTCACGCATTCTCGTATTCCTTTCAATTTTAGCAACCGAATGAACATTGTGTTACTTTGCGCATAGACGGAGTTGAACTGAGAATCACACGAGATCGCATGAAAAAGACGTCCCTGCTACCATTAAAGTTTGAAGAAAAAAGAAACATTTTGTACAACCTGGAAGTGGCTCATGATGAAAAACTCCGTTCCAAGGTTGAGCCACTCAGATTTCTTTATATAGCGAACTTATACGGAATTCCAATACACTAATATACGTGCGAACGTGCATTTATCCATGCGTGCGAACGTGCATATACCTATGCGTGCGTGCGTGCGTACGTGTGTGTGTGTGTGTGTGTGTGTGTGTGTGTGCGCGCGCGCGCGGGGAAAGGGTGGGCAAAAATAGAAGAAAAAGAAAATCCTTTCATCGTCATATTTTTTGTCTTGCAGCTCGATGAAGTATTGTTGTTTTTGTTGCTGTTGTTGCTGTTTTAAATTCTTGTCCACTTTTGCTGCGCAACCGTCTATTAACAACACTTGCCATCCATACAGGCAACTAGCACTGCGAACTTTATACCATGCAGAAAAATTGAGGAAGTACATTGGCAAACTATCCGGAGAAGGACTTGCAAAACACGACAAGAAAATCGTCCCGGGCCTGTACACCTGCTAAGATAAATTGTATTGGTCACTATTGTTATCATCATCAGAGTCGTTGATTACCATTAGTAGATTAATTGTTCTATTCTCCGTTTCTGGTTTGTTTGAATCACTTTCTAAGCTTTCACCTCTCGCGTGCACATCATACGATGAGACAAGCCCACAACGAGCAGATTTCCGCCAAGTTTATTATCATCGGTATTCGTCATCGACCCTGCTTAGATGGAGAGTAATTAATGTGTTTACAAACAGTATAGATATATATTAAGGAGAAAAAAAAGGAACCTCAATTTGACGACTTACTATGCACTTGCCGTCCACGATAAACTGTTACATCTGACGAGGACTGTGTTACACACTCCTGAGGGCTTGCTATGCACGTGCCGTCCACGATAAACTGTTACATCTGACGAGGACTGCGTTACACTGGCATCATAGTTTCCTCTTTCGCCAGACACTGAAACATAGAACATCAGAATTACAGCGATAGACAGACCATCCGTCACACAGTCGTCATCGTATCTCCTCTCACCATCATCGTCATTTCCATCATCACATGTAACAATTGTGGTAATTTTTATAAATTGTTACAATAGTTTTTTTTAAACTGGTCTTGAGCAGTTTCTAATTAACAAAAAATAATAATAACCTAGTTTTTCTTTTGGTATGTAAATAATTCATGTTGTTTGAAATCGTAGACAATAAAGTGTCATATAAATGATTTGTAACCCTTTCACTGCATTGGCACTAGATCTGAAGTTTGACTATTTCATCTGTGATCTGAAGTCTGACTATTTCATCTGTGATCTGAAGTCTGACTATTTCATCTGTGATCTGAAGTCTGACTATTTCATCTGTGATCTGAAGTTTGACTATTTCATTTGTGCATAACTGTATTTGAAACATTCAACATCTTGCCATTTAGTAGGCCAGTAGATTAAAATCTTCTTCTTCTTCTTCTTCTTCTTCTTCTTCTTCTTCTTCTTCTTCATGGAGAGTCACTGGGGTAACACATTGAAGAACAGTTCCACCGGTTCCTGTTCTTGTTCCTGTTATCAGCCCATCGTTTCTTTTTTCTAGTCTAGTCCCCCCCCCCCCCCCCCCCCCCCCCCCCCCCATTGTTACATGGCCATACTGACGTAGTGTTCTTTTCTTAACTGATGTCAGTAGATCTTCATACGGCCCGATGTGGGTTTTGATGGTTAAACGCACTTGCTCGTTGGGTGACATGTTCCGTTTATCTGTTGTTTCGTATCTTGCGGTAACTTCTCATTTCCATGGCATAGATTCTTCTTTGCAGATGTGGGAGTCTGTGTCTGGAGTACATATAGAAACACAGAATATACCGGTGCACGCAGGAGCCCGGTCCTGTGTTCCATGGAGACGTTACTGTCCTTCCACAGGATGTAGTCTGGACGGTGCTCATGTCGTCTATGTTGCCGTTGAGAGGATTTCTGGTAGACGGTGCTCATGTCGTCTTTGCTGCCGTTGAGAGGATTTCTGGTGGACGGTGTTGTTGTTGTCTTTGCTGCCTTTGAGAGGATTTCTGGTGGACGGTGCTGATGTCGTCTATGCTGCCGTTGAGAGGATTTCTGGTGGACGGTGTTGATGTTGTCTTTGCTGCCGTTGAGAGGATTTCTGGTGGACGGTGCTCATGTCGTCTTTGCTGCCGTTGAGAGGATTTCTGGTGGACGGTGCTCATGTCGTCTTTGCTGCCGTTGAGCGGATTCCTGGTGGACGGTGCTGATGTTGTCTATGCTGCCGTTGAGAGGATTTCTGCTGGACGGTGCTGATGTTGTCTTTGCTTCCGTTGAGAGGATTTCTGGTTTGTGTCCCTCACTGATAATGGTGGATCCCAGGTGAGTGACCTGCTGAACACTTTCAAGCTTTGACCATGGCCAGTTATTGTCAGTACTGATGGTGGTGCTGTGGCTGGCCATCAACTTGGTTTTGCTGTTTTGCTTGCCCTATCTTGTTGACGTTTCATCGAATCCAACAGCCTGGCGAGTTCTGGGTCACTGTCCGCCAGGCCGTCGATGCCATCTGCAAATGCAAGGTTCCCCATGTTTCTGCCCTCAGTGCTGACTGTGTTAACATGATGCGAGGTTCCCGATGTTTCTGCCCTCAGTGCTGACTGTGTTAACATGATGCGAGGTTCCCGATGTTTCTGCCCTCAGTGCTGACTGTGTTGTTAACATGATGCAAGGTTCCCCATGTTTCTGCCTCAGTGCTGACTGTGTTAACATGATGCAAGGATCCCGATGTTTCTGCCCTCAGTGCTGACTGTGTTAACATGATGCAAGGATCCCGATGTTTCTGCCCTCAGTGCTGACTGTGTTAACATGATGCAAGGATCCGATGTTTCTGCCCTCAGTGCTGACTGTGTTAACATGATGCAAGGATCCCGATTTTCTGCCCTCAGTGCTGACTGTGTTAACATGATGCAAGGTTCCCCATGTTTCTGCCCTCAGTGCTGACTGTGTTAACATGATGCAAGGTTCCCGATGTTTCTTCTGCCCTCAGTGCTGACTGTGTTAACATGATGCAAGGTTCCCGATGTTTCTGCCCTCAGTGCTGACTGTGTTAACATGATGCGAGGTTCCCGATGTTTCTGCCCTCAGTGCTGACTGTGTTAACATGATGCGAGGTTCCCGATGTTTCTGCCCTCAGTGCTGACTGTGTTAACATGATGCGAGGTTCCCGATGTTTCTGCCCCCTCAGTGCTCGACTGTGTGTAACATGATGCGAGGTTCCCGATGTTTCTGCTGCCGTCAGTGCTGACTGTGTTAACATGATGCGAGGTTCCCGATGTTTCTGCCGTCAGTGCTGAATGTGTTAACATGATGCGAGGTTCCCGATGTTTCTGCCGTCAGTGCTGACTGTGTTAACATGATGCAAGGTTCCCGATGTTTCTGCCCTCAGTGCTGACTGTGTTAACATGATGCAAGGTTCCCGATGTTCTGCTGCCGTCAGTGCTGACTGTGTTAACATGATGCAAGATTCCGATGTTTCTGCCGTCAGTGCTGACTGTGTTAACATGATGCAAGATTCCCCATGTTTCTCCCCCTCCGTGCTGACTGTGTTAACATGATACAAGGTTCCCGATGTTTCTGCCCTCAGTGCTGACTGTGTTAACGTGATCACCAAGGGCATCGGTCATTATGCTCTCCAGGTGTACGTAGAAAAGTGTGGAAGGCAGAAGGCAACTCTGACAAAATCCAGTGGAAATATGGAACAATTCTCTAACAGCACCCAGTGTGAGCATCGCACTAGTCGCTTTAAAGAATAGTTGTTGATGATGTTGATTAGATTTTGCCCCATGTTAAGTTTCTTCGATGTAGCATATAACGCCTCCTGTCATAGTCTTTCGAATACCTTTCTGAAGCCGTTGAAGACATAGTAGAACTCTCTCTGGTTTAGGAGATATTCTTCGCACAGTTTCGAATACCTTTCTGAAGCCGATGAAGACATAATAGTACTCCCTCTGGTTTAGGAGATGTTCTTTGCACAGTGTATGCGGATTGAAGATGCGTTTGATGGTACTTTTGCATTTGCGGAACCCAGCCTGTTTGTCAGCAGTAACAGTGTCTGTGAGGCTATGGCTTATTAACAATTTTGAGCGTCACTATGCTGGTATGGCTGATCAAGCCAACAGTGCGGTAGTTCTAGCGGTGTTATCAATTTTTTTGTTTTGTGGATCCATGATATGGACTACCCCCTAGTGTAACATGCTTCAAAGAGTTCTGGAAGGAGCAGTTGGAATGTCGTTACTACCTCTTCGCCGTGCTTCAAAGAGTTCTGGAAGGAGCAGTTGGAATGTCAGTTACTACCTCTTCGCCATGCTTCAAAGAGTTCTGGAAGGATGTTTTCGATGCCTGCAGCCCCTCCCACATTTCAGGGATTTCACTGCAGCTACGGGTTCTTCACAACCGTCAGCACACTCGGATCTCCTTTGCTCTTTAAGTCGCAGAATTCAGTGCAGTATTCAGTCTACCTTTTCATGATTTTTTTCTTCCCAGTGTTGGATATATGCCATCTTTGTCATGAACGGTTGCT
>JADBJO010003275.1:103102-105602 GCA_016801955.1 Conus betulinus
TGAAATTTTAAAGAAGAAGAAGAAGACGAAGAAGTCTAAGAAGAAGAAGAAGACGGCGATCACGATTGTTTGTCGTGTAGGTGTTACTGGCCGTGGTTCTGTCAGATAAGAAACGAATTTTCGAAAACGGGGAATTCACCATTCCAATCTTTCACCCATGGAGTCGTTTTCGTTTCAGTTTCTGTGTTTTCTTCTTGCTTGCGCGCAGAGATTACGTCGGATTTTGTATTATACAGGATCGAGAGAGAGAGAGAGAGAGAGAGAGAGAGAGAGAGAGAGAGAGAGAGAGAGAGAGCAATTACAATAGCTTTGAATGACAATAGCTTGGAAAACCTGATGTCATGGGATAGGTACATTATCCTTTTATTCATTGGTTGATTAGTGATGTATCAACAATATATAGGCCTATATATTGTGATTATTTCTCACACACACACACACACACACACACACACATATATATATATATATATATGTATATATATATATATATATATATATATATATATATATATATATATATATATGAATAATCATTAATTTATCAATCAGTGTTCATATACTGAAACCAGTGCACATGCTCAGTGTCCTCTTTGCATGACTCAAATTGAAACACTGATGCACAGCGCAAATTTTTGCGATTGTCACGTCTACCACCACCAGAAGTTAGCAAAACAAACAAGCAAACAAACAAACAAACAAAAAATCGTTTTAAATAGTATATACAAAAGACAGAAATGGTTTTTGAAAGTGAAATTTAAGATTGCCTAATTTCGTGTAATCCAGTGAAAAACTTGATGAAAGATTTAATGAGATCCTCGTTATCAGGTGATTAAAATCTTATTTTCAGTCCGAATGAGTACAATATATGTGCTTGAAGTAATTACCTTTTTTCATCCGATATTGTCAGAAGCCTTTTATTTCTCTTTCTACAGCGTTAGTTGTACAAACTTTGCGTATCTTATCAGCTTCTGGTCTTGGTATAGATCAGACTTTGCTTGCAGTAAGTACTTTTCTGGCTCCCAAATTGCTATCAAATTCAAGAAACCCAGCCATACGTTTCTTTCCTTTCAATACACAAGAGCCGGTTTTGTTAAAATAGACAAGCCAGTCTGTCATTTAGCTCCGAGATAAACATATTATCATCCCCTACTCCTTGGTTTGAACAAGTTCATACCAAACCCGTTTTCCATAAGAGGGTTTATCATCATCATCATTATTATTATTATCATTATTATTGTCATCATCATCATCATGATCATTATTGTTATTATATTATTATTATTATTATTATTATTATTATTATTATCATTATCTTTGTCATCCTATTCTCCGCGCATTTTGCTGTTTTGTGTTCCTATAACAGTATCTCATTATCTTATCTACATAGCCTAGTCAATGGCAATTTCAGCAACCTTAACCAGTGTCTTATACATTTTTCTTCCGTTCGCATCTAAATCTACGTTCGCTATTTTTTTTTTTAGAATGCGGGACTTCATAAATCGTTTAACAGCAGACGTTTTCTCCCTCCCGTTTGATAGCTGTTAGATACCCACCCCCCACCCCCCCCCCCCCCCCACCCCTCATCCCCACCCAAAAACAAAACCACGATCCCATACTAACAGAGAGGAGACGAGGAGAGAGAGAGAGAGAGAGGAGAGAGATGGGAGAGCGAATGAGAGAGAGAGAGAGAAACTAGTTATCAGCACACCACACACACAACACACACACACACACACACACACAACACACACACCACACACACTCGCACGCGCGCGCGCGCGCGCGCAGCGCACACACACACACCACCACACACACACACTCACACACCACACACACACACGCCACACACACACCACACGCACCCACACACACACACACAGCACGCGCACACACCAACACAACACACACACACAACACACCACACACACACCACACAACACACACACACACACACACACAACTACAGAGAGAGGAGAGAGAGAGGAGAGAGAGAGGGAGCTATGAAAACCTATAAACACACACACACAGACACACACACGCACGCACGCACGCACGCCACGCACGCACGCCCGCCCGCACGCGCACGCACACACACCGCACACACACAAACACACACAACCACACACACACATGCGTTTTGGACCGCACGCTGTGTGTAGGTTTGTATGTTGATATGAGTTTTCGAAGGCTAAGCGCGTGTGTGTGTTTTTGCACGTGTTTCAGTGGAAAACTTGTGCACACGCAAAGTCACCCGGAGGGAATGTAAGCATCTGTGACAGGAGGCCTACGTGTCGGCGTGACTCGTTGATCAAACCTAATCCGTCTATGTTCACGTGTCAGCAAGTTCACTGTGTTTTGTTTAAATTCATCATCATCATCTCATCATCATCATCATCATCGTCAACATCGTCGTACCCATTGTCACTATTGTTGATGTTGATTTATGATTGTTGTTGTTGTTGTTTATGATTCTTGTTATTATCATTATAATCATTAT
>JADBJO010003275.1:110602-113863 GCA_016801955.1 Conus betulinus
TGGGTGGGATGGGGCGGGGTGGGGGGGGGTGGGGGGGGCGGGGGGGGGGGGGGGGGGGGAAGAAAGAAAGAAAAAATACATGTAAAGTACCAAAGACACAAACGGAGAAAACAGTAGGTAGGCTATCGCCAAAAAAAGATCATCATGATTATGCATACCACATCACGAGACTGTGCCGAATATTATTATACATATCATTCTTATATAATTATTATAGAATTATTGACACTGATGGAAGTATCTGCATGTACACCGTGTTTTCCGCCACAGGCATGATAAATATCCTGAGCAGGATTTTCTTTTTCAACAGCACATCTCACGTCAGAACTGACCTGCCGCTCCTTCCTGAAAGCAAGAACAACCCGTCCAAGTCTGAAGGGTTGATTGGACAGTCAGAGAGAGAGAGAGAGTAGAGAGAGAGAGAGAGAGAGAGAGAGAGAGGAGAGGAGAGAGAGAGGAGAGAGACAGACAGACAGACAGACAGACGAGAGAGAGAGAGACAGACAGACAAAGAGAGAGAGACAGAGAGAGAGAGAGAGACAGAGGCAGAGACAGAGAGAGACAGAGTCACACCACACACACACACACACATACACAAAGAGAGAGAGAGAGAGAGAGATGAGAGAGGGAGAGAGAGAGAGAGAGGACAGAGACAGACAGACAGACAGACTCAGAGAGAGAGAGAGAGAGACAGAGACAGAGGACAGTGACAGAGAGGCGCCAGTTGTACAATCTCATATCATGGGGGGGGGGGGGGGGGGGGGGGTTGAGTGTGTGTGTGTGTGTGTGTGTGGGGTGTGGTGTGTGTGTGAGTGTGGTGTGTATGTGTGTGTGTGTGTGTGTGTGTGTGTGTGTGTGTGTGTGTGTGTGTGTGAGTGTGTGGTGTGTGTGTGTGTGTGTGTGTGTGTGTGTGTGTGTGTGTGTGTGTGTGTGTGTGTGTGTGTGCGCGCGCGCGTCCCCGTATCTGCCATGCGTGTACAAAAGCTACCGTTTCCTCTTTCCGCTCTTGCGTAAATTTGGCCAAGGGGAAAGAATTTTGTTTGGTCCGGGCACAATGCGTGTGTGTGTGTGTGTGTGTGTGTGTGTGTGTGTGTGTGTGTGTGTGTGTGTGTGTGTGTGTGTGTGTGAGCGAGTGTGTGTTGTGTGTGTGTGTGTGTGTGTGTGTGTGTGTGTGTGTGTGTGTGTGTGTGTGTGTGTGCGTGTGCATGCGTGCGTGGGTGTGTGTGTGTATAATATATATATATGTATTATAGGGGTGTGTGTGCGTAATTGCGTGCGTGCGCGTGCGTGACATGTGTGTATGTACGCGCAAGACCGAGTGCTTGTAAAAGAGGGAGGATGAGGGTCGAGTGGAGGAGGTAGTCAGGGGGGGAGGGGAGACAGGAGGAGGGGGTAAGGGTAGTGGAAGGGGACTGCTCCGTTGACGACCAGTCGTGTCCCAGAGAAGGTCGCTTCACCATCAGACACCGGCTTCTCTTCACGTGCTCTGCATCAATCACAAGGTGGACATCGGACAACTCACACACTGTGGATTATCCTGGTGAGAACATGACAATGATGATGATGATGATGATGGTGGTGATGATGATGATGATGATGATGATGATGATGATGATGACGACGACGACGAGGACAATGATGGTGATAATGATGATGATGATGATGATGGGGATGATGACAATGATGATGATGACGATGACGACGACGACAACGATGATGATGATGGTGATGATGATGATGATGATGATGATGACAACGACTGGTGACGACGACAACGATTGATGACGACGACGACAATGCTGTAAGGGGATGATGATAATGATGACGAAGACGTGACAACGATGATGATGATGATGATGATGATGATGATGATGATGACGACGAAACGATGAGGTGATGAAGGTGATGAGGATGACGGTGATGACGCTGATCAGTGGCAGATTTGATCAGTGTGATAAATATCTGTATTATTACTCTTCGTCTTAAAGTTCCTTTATTTTTCTTTGCATCTTTTTCCCCGTTTCCTGAAGCCCCCCCCCCCCCCCCTCCCCCCCCCCCCCCCTTTTTTTCTTTATTACATTATTCCTCCTCCCAACATCTACCCCCCCTCTCAACCCCCCCCCCTCTCTCTCTCTCTCTCTCTCTCTCTCTGTCTCTTTCTAAAACAAGCTCATCTGAACCGTTTCATAAAAAAATCAACAAACAAAAACAAACAAACAAACATAGAAACAAGCAAAAACAACAAGAAGTAAACCTGCTCTTCTTCAGTGATCTCAGCGCTGTGTGGACCTGACTTTTCTAAAGAAAAAAAACCGTTCTTCAGTTTGTATACGCCGTCACCTATCAATGATGCTTAAAACTGGGATGAGTGGAGCGATGATTAAAAAAAAAAAAAAGAAAGGAAGAAAGAAAGGAAGAAAGAAAAAAGAAGAAAGAAGAAAGAAGAAAGAAAGAAAAGGCTGAATTCTTACAACCGACGAGCAGGAAAGCACACTCCACCATCCTTTCAGGTGTGTTAGTTACACTAGATGAGACGTGAAAGGCACCAAGCATACTTTCTCCGAATAAACAACTTTGGGTTCAAAACGGCATTAGTCAAGTACAGTGCCATGAGATGTGAAGGCCCTGTTTACTCCACTGAGAGGCAATTCTGCATCGCACAATTGCGTGCTGTTCGTCCCCCTTATCTCTCAGTCTCTCTGCTCAACACTACATACTTTATTCATGTGTCTATCCGACTTTGTGGGGGAGGGAGTTGGGGGAGTGTGTGTGAGGGGGGCTATCATGAGTCTTCTTTCAGTGCTTTATGTTATTTTTCAGAAAAAAAATAATGGCCCTATGCATTGTAGAAATGTGTGTATAAACAAACATTAGCTTGTTAAAATTAGGCTGCGGCCTAAATTTTATCTCTCTCCCTCTCTCTCTCTCTCTCTCTCTCTCTTTCTCTCATTCTCTCTCCACGTTTGATTTTATACCCTCTTTGCAGCAGAAATGGCGTTTTTTGAGTTGGGGGTGACATTTAGGGTAGCCTACGACATTGTAACCATCTCTGTCTCTGGAAAGAAAAAAAAATGGGAAACGACAGACAGGAACGTGTGTTTATGTTTCATATTTTTCAAATTAAATTTGAACAGTAAATAAGCCCAAGAACTGAGTTTTGATGACTAAAATACAAAGAGCCGGTTCATTCATATAGATCTATTAAAAGCGCCATTGTAGCAAGTCTAATTTACCCCCACACTATACGCTCACGAGTAGTGT
>JADBJO010003275.1:115211-122711 GCA_016801955.1 Conus betulinus
ACCCCACCCCCAGTCACAAAGCATGTGGAACCACTTCTCCGAGCTATTCCCCAGTCAGCACGCGTCTTTCCCGACGCGAAAGGAATATCTCCGGCAGATACACCCGCCCCTTTAAAAAAACAAAGAGAAGAAGAAAGAATACCACAGTTGAAAATTTTAAAAAAAAAAAAAAAAAAAAAACAAACAAACTTCATTTTGTGGGGGGAAGTAAAGTTGTGTTACAGGAGAAGAATTTGGGGTCAACACAGATTAGACAAGAATACTGATGATAACAAAACTGATGTGATAACAATTCAAGGTAAGAAAGAAACAAAAACAAACAACGATCGTCATCTTTACAACAAGCACAAGCTTACGCCGAATTAAGAAATGAGAAGATAAGTGATTTGCTCAGTTCTTCGTTTTCATCGTCTTAAATGTTCTTTTTTTTTTTTTCTTTTTTTTTTTGTTGTCTGATGAAAAAGAAGAACCAAGAGGTCGACGAAAAAATCGACGATCGAAACGACGAAAATCGCATCGTGTGTTTTGGCCTGTAATCCTGTTGTCTGTATCATTGGCGGAAAACTAACACCCGTTCTGTTAAAAAAAAAAAAAAAAAAAAAAAAAAAACAAAAAAAAAAAAAAAAAAAAAAAAAAAAAAAAAAAAAAAAAAAACAAAAAAAAACAAAAAAAAAACAAAAAAAAAAAAAAAACGATGAATTTAATAGTAACACAATTTGGGGGGTGTATGGGATAGCAGCAAAAAAAAAGTCTTTAAAACACACACACACACACACACACACACACACCGAGGGCCCCAAATAAGGAAAAAAATAACCCTTAAGGCAGTATTCGTTCTTTCTGCATCATTAATATCAAGGAGTATTCCGGTCGTCTCTGAGCACGCTCTAAGTTCATAGCCCTAGAGTGGGAGGAGGTGGCAGGGCAGGAAAGGCGGGGCCGGGCGGGATCCCAGGTTTTAATTTTAGGTGGGGGAGGGCACCGGAAGATTCGGAACAAAACGAATATATTTCACAAAGCGGTTATTTTCACACTGACCGCTGTGTGGAAAAATTTGTCCCCCGGTTCCCCCCCCCCCCCCCCCCTTCTTTACACAAGTGCCTAGTTCCCCCCCCCCCCCCACCCCCACCCCCCCGCCCCCCCCCCCCCCCCCCCCCCCCCCCCCCCCCCCCCCCCCCCCCCCCCCCCCCCCCTTCCCCTTCCGCCCTATTTATCTTCGCCGGAGAGTAGTTAAGAAACACAAGGAGACCAGTCCTCCTCCACGTGCAAACTTGCATCAGAAGCGCTCGGGGAAATTATACCCCCTAGGAAAGATTTCGTGTGGGAAGACAGTCTCCGTCTTAAAAGTAGGTCAAAATTAGCTACGTCATCTGATACTCTTGGAAATTGGAATACCGATCGTTTCCGTTTGTACAAATATAAAGTTTGTTTTAAATGTCGATCTGTCCTTAATGTGCAATCTGGGGGACGATTGAACACTTCAAAACTGGTACCGCCATAGTTAGTTCAAACGGAGGTGGACTGAGCTACGTGGTTCTTGTTCTTTGCTCCACTGTCCTAGCCTGAAGAAGACCCAAGACTGTTGATATGCATGGTGTTTCTAGTCCTGGTATTCCTGAGCTTGTCCGGTTTGTCCGTGGGCGGTTAACTCCCTCTTTTCCCTTTCCCTCGTTCTTTTCCCTCTCGTGTTCAAATTTTGGGTGACGCCATAGCAGCCGGAAATGGAGAAGTCGTTGTATTTCCCCTCAAAAACTGCTGTGACGTCACTGTCTTTGCTGCTGCCCATTTTTCTTTCTGACATCTTTGTCTCTGAATGTTTGATCCATTGAATCGTGCTTTAACCGGGAAGTGTTTCAGGTTTTGCACCCTGATTTTCAGCTTTACTCTTGATACTAAAGCACTGTATTAGAGCCCTGTTTGAGGGGCAGATACTGTCTTTGTTAAAAGCGTTGTTTGGCATGTGTGGTACGTTGTTGTGGTGTCGGTGTGGTGTGTGTGTGTGAGAGAGAGAGAGAGAGAGAGAGAGAGAGAGAGAGAAGAGAGAGAGAGAGGAGTGTGTATTGAATTTTACAGCAGTTTTTTGAGTCCAGAATCCAGAGAAGGGATAAAGCAGGGCGACGAAACCGTTGTGGCTCTGTCAGCGCTATCTTGTCTCACTTCTTTTACCCAAGGGATGTTTTCAACTATATCCGCTGGCTTCTCCACTCTGTCATCATTCTTACGCCAAAATTTCGTCATCCAATTCAACGAAGTCCTGGCGGTTTTAAACGACGGAATGTGGGCTCCTGGACAAACCTCGAAATGGTGGTTACAGGTCCGGTTCAAGGTGTCGTATATCAGGCTCCGTTTAGCAATGCAATGCACAACAAAAACAACCAAACCGATCTTGACGAAGCTGAGTGGAAAGATTGGAAGCGTGGCTCCAGGAACGACACAATTTCAGTTTGGAAGCTGATCCATATACAAAGAGTGGATCAGGGTACTGCTTTGTCTCCACAGAATGGTCTTCGCTCTCCGAGACGATTTCTCTCTCTTTTGTGTTGTCTAAAAAGACAGTTCACACGTGCGATCAGTAATGGGTAGAATAGACTATTCGTTCCGTTTTGTTTAATATTTCGGGAGGGATTTGTGTCCTTTGGGACTTTCCTGTGTGATTTAGTTGATGATGATGACGTGTGTCAGCCTTGACACGCTCGTCATGATCAGCCGGGGTGAATGATAATTGAATGTAAGTGTTTTGCCTCTGCGTGTGTGTGTGTTGTTGTGTGTAGTGTGTGTGTGTGTGTGGTGTGTGGGTGTCTGTCAGCCACGTGTGGCCGTCAGGGGGGGGGTACCCGTGGTTTACGTGAGGAGGGAGAAGAGGAAGAGGATTGGAAGAGTCTGCTGCCCAGGGCAGCCTCCTTGCCTGCACAAACGCCAGGGACCTTCTGAAGTGTTGGTGTGGCTGAACGGAAGCCTGACACCTGCTGTGGTTCCGGTCCCCCTTCGACCTGGTCTTGCGGCCTCTGCTGCCAGGCCAGGTCCTCGCCACAACAAGACCTCGCGCAAGGCCGGTCCTGCTGAGGGAGGTCAGCATCCCTCCCTTTCTCCTCCGCCAGCCGGAGGGAATAGCACCCCACGTTCGTTCCTGTGGGAACCAATACACCTGGGGAACGGTAGAGGAGATGGTGACGGTAGAGGAGAGGAGATATGGTGTGGTAGTAAGCGAGCGATTTTTTACCTCTCAGGCTAAAAAATTTAGAATCCCTCCCCCACCCCTCCCCCATACTGCAATGAATGTACAGAAAGAACAACAGCTTTGATAATAGCGGTCTGCAGTTAGACCTGTATAGAAAGTAACAGTTACCGAGTGTTACAAAAACCACATAGGTCCACATACAAAAACAAACAAACAAACAAACAGACACATGTGAGAGAAGAGCTAAGCTACCGCCGTAGAACAAACATCACCGGCGCGTCTCTTCATGTAAAGAAAACTCATAGCGTTAACCGGACAAAAACAAACACTTTTATTTGATCGGAAGAAACATATGATTGAGTATTTCAACTCCATCGAGGACAGTTTTGTAACAGAAACAAAAAATGTTTTCCATTTTTAAAAGCTTTTTTTGTTTAAGTTTTTTTGTACACTCCATAGCTGAGGGAGAAACAGGCTTGCTACTGAAAACAATGCCCCCCTTTTTTGCATGTTAAGTTTCCAATGTTCTTTTTCTTTCTTTTCTTCATTTTTTTTTTTTTTTTTTCTTCTTTTCTTTTTTTAAAAAAGCATTTTTACGCTGGACAGTCAGGTAGCTGAATAAGATTTAGAAACAGGGCTGCTGCTGATATCCTTTTTTGGCGTCTTGTTCTTTCTTTCTTTCTTTTTTTTTCTGTTTTTTCTTTTTCTTTCTTTTTCTTAATTGTGTTAATCTGGACTTTTTGATATTCTTACGTTGGACAAGGGCAGGTGCTGAATAGAAATTATAAAGAAGGCTACAACACAGATCCTTTACTGCATTTTAAGTCCTTTTTTTTTTAAGTTCTTTCTTTTTTTTCTTTTCTTTCTTTTCTTTTCTTTTCTTTTTCTTTTCTTTCTTTCTTTCTTTTTTCTTAATCTGTGTCTGATTCTGATATTATAAGGGTTCTTTTTTTTTTTTTTTCCTTTTTTTTTTTTTTTTTTTTTGTCTAATAGGTGTCTGATTTTTGATATTGTAAAGTTGACTGTGACTACACACAGATCCAGTGGCAATGCCCTAGTGCATAGTGAGTCCGAGTCAGGTCTGCTATATCAAGCACATGCAAGTTAGGTTTTGTTTTGTTTCGTTTTTAGCTGCACTGGTGGGTTACATGACAGAGAAGACCTTTCTGGTCTCCCAGTCAACATGTGGGTGAACCCTCTGAATGGTTCATTGTCATTTGTTAAAAAAAAATTAAAAAAAAAAAAAGTAGGTTCGTAACAATGTCTCGCCTGTCGCTAATGACTTGCGCATGCGCGGGCTGTGCGTGAGATAGGTCATGACAAAGATACAGAGCGGACAGGATTGGTATCTCCGTCTTTCAATAGACGGAGTCTCGTGGCGCACACTGAAGGCACACATTACTTCCTGTCGATCTGATCGGCTCCCTCTGTGTCCTGTTCTGGTTGTAGGTCGTAGACAATAGCCAGAAAAATGCGCAATTCTTCATGCATTATTCATGGTGTGTTACCAAATATAGCAGTATGACATTGTTCACTTATCCTGCACGCCTACCCAATCTGCAAGTCCAGATTAGCGTATAACAGCAACAATACCGTAACCAGTTTTGCCCATATACCAACAACCTACAGGCATTGACACAGGAAACGTTAAGCTCTTGTAATAACTGAAAAACGGGGCTTTGTTTTGCACTTTTCAGTTTGCACATTTTCATGCCAATTTTATCACTTGCACATTCTTTCGATTCCGTAACCGGTTTTGCCCTCATGCTAACAACATAACAGCATTCCTGACGGCACTGGAACAGGAAACATGAAGCTCTTATAATATTTTTAAAGAAAGGGGTTATGTTTTGCACTTTTCTGTTTGCCAATTTGAATGCTAATTTTGTTCCACGCACAGGCTTTCACTATTCCCGTCATGTACACAACGTTTTGTCTTTCGGTGGTGGGCAAGTGCTGCTATGTTTGAAAAAGCGTTTGGTTTACTACTTGGTACTTTGGTCACCTGATATGAGTTCATCTCGTGTCAGCTCCCCTTCTTTGTTGCTACTTATGATTTTTAGCTTAAAACGTTGTAGCTGTCATAGTCAACTGATTGGATACATTCTAGTGCCTCTGGATTCGAACGTTTTTGCTCTTTTGTGAATGACAAACATATTTTCCATTAACAAGCCTGAGGGAGGGAATGGTTGCTTTTCTTTCGGCGTAGAGAGGGGGGTTGGGGGTGGGTAGGTGGGTGGGTAAGACGGATGTATGAAGGGGGGGGGGGGGGGGGGGGGGGCGGTCACAGAGGCTACCTTTGCTGAAAGTGCAGTTTAGCCTTTTCTCTCTCAGTGCGCACCTTGGTCAAACTACTGGTGAAGCCCGCTGGTCGGCGCCAAATAGAGGGGAGCAAAGTATGGATTCTGTCTACGGAAGCAGCCAATGACTGCAAGGATGTGGCGTCTTGAGGTCTGAATCACGAATCAAACTGCACGACCGCTCGTGCTTAGCTCTTTGTCAAGGTCAGTAGGCCACCGCCTGATTGCTCAGTTCCCAGAGGGAAGAACTGACCGGCACTTTTGGGAAGAACTGACCAGCACTTTTGGAACTGACCAGAGAACTGACCAGCACTTTTTGGGACCTGACCATTTTTACCGGGCATTTTGAGAGTTTTTTGCAATCCTTGCAACAGATTCGTGTGTTGATAGGTTTGGGAAACACACCCGAAGCAGTTAGAAAACACATCACCCTTTTAATAATTTTGGGGGTTACTCTTTACCTACACCTGGTCACGTCCCCTTAGATCTGGGCCACTCTCCTAGCTACCAACCATCGTGTTTCATAACGATCTCACTTGTTTTCGTGTAGAGTGTATTCCCTTTGATGTATGGCAAACGATGAAAGTATGCAGTGCGATCAAGTGAAAGTACCAGAGAATAAGACTTTTCTAAATTTGTCTGAACGGGGTGGGCAGTTGGGGGAGGGGGGGGGGGTGGGTACTAATGCTAATGATAAGAAATGATTTACTTTGTGACCTCTAGCTCTGAAAGCCAACATTTCTCTCGTTTGCGCTGGAGATGAAGAAGATTATACACAGAGAAACTGAAACAAAACGAATTCACAAACTGGGCTGTCAGATCAGGCGATTTAGCCAGATTTGTCAGCCTGCATGGACTGGTTATCACCTCCTTTCTGTTACACAATGGCCGTTGCACGAACACCTAGCAGCATCATAATGACTGACCAACCTTCACACAACGGTATCAACTGTACATGAAACATGGCAGCCTTGACGGCGGGTAGGGGGTGGGGTGGGGTGAGGTGGGAGGGGGGAGCTAGCCCACTCATGAGTGTGTGTGTGGAAGTTGAAAGACGTTGACGACACAATACCACTCATTATAAAAGGGGCCCTGCACTGCTGTAAAGACAGTTGGATGACATTTGATGATGGTTTGTAGACCATGTTTGCAGTGAGATAATGTTTTGATGACATACTGTCATGACTTATTGTCTATTATTGTATGTCAGTCCTTTCTAGAATTCTGTTAATTCCTCTCTTCCTGATGTACCACCGATCTGTAGAAAGAAAATGAAAGAGTTATTATTAGGTTCATTGTGGAATTCATAGGCCCATCTTAAGTTAATCATTTTCATAAAGACAGAAGAGTGGATAAGCTGCACTATTTTGTCCCCCCCCCCCCCCCCCCCCCCCCCCCCCCCCCACTATTTATTGGTTCATTAAAGATATTTTGATCTCGGTTGAATGTACTTTGAAAATTACTTCCATAAGTGCGCGCATTGTTTTCTTTTTTCTTCTTCTCTTCCTCCTTCTCTTCTTCTTTATTTCTTTATATACTTTTGAATGAAACAGAAACGCACACGTACATGTCTTCACATTTACGTACCAGACACAACAATTTTATACACATGTGAGTGGATACCTTGTTGTGTATGTATCTGCACCTCAAAGGACGGGGGTGAAGCCCTGATTTCATCTCCAGCACCGACTTTGACGACCATGCCATGATATTCGTAGCCTGGGCTCCCACGACTTAAAGAGCGTGCCTGTCCGCATATGTCTAGTTATTTTCGACAGTAACAAGATTGCAATTAGACTGTGACGTTTCCCCGACATGCGAGTGTGCTACAGCCTCCTTCACTAGTGACTAGAGACTTTCCACCGACACATCGACGATCTTCGAGACGACTTCACTACGCTCGTACGACACGTGTGTACTGATTACATTCATTTTGCGAGTGGTTTACGAGTGTTCCGACTTTTTTGTCGACTATTTTCGCCTCGGAAAAGTCATACGCTGATATTGTTCTTGAACAAAAAA
>JADBJO010003275.1:127711-150211 GCA_016801955.1 Conus betulinus
AGGTTCACAAAGAAGATAACAAACGTGAAATGCGGAAGTGCAATAAACCATTCCACAAGCTTTTGCCTCTTTCCGTTTCTTTCTTCCTTTTCTTTCTTTTCTCTCTTTCCTTCCTAAGCCATATGCCATCTTCAAACCAGCTTCGTTAACTCAAAAGTTTTTGTTTTTTTTTCTCACAACTTTGCCAACAGATCCACACTTTCGATGCGCACTGAAGTGTAAGTGTTTCGCCCACGAGGCCCACCTTATCTTCCCCACAGGCTTGTTTCGCTACTTCCTGCAGCATTTTGCGGACAAACAAACACACAACAGACTTGGGCGAGCCGTCGCTTCTTTTGCAATGAAAAAACTAATCTCTGCTGTGGGCTTCCACCTTTCAGCTCAATTTAACAAAAGAATGGCAAAATATTACTGAAGACCATAAAGAACAGAAAAGGATGCACCTGAAGGTGGGTACTGATAACATGACGGAAGACCAGCCTTATGACCTAATGGATGCGACAGAATGGACAGGTTTTGTCAAATGATCCTTGACAGTTTGAGACAAGCCCGCTTTTCCTCTGGATAAGAATTTGTCCCCCCTCCCCCCCTTTTCCATCGACTCTCCCTCCGCACTCATGGCCTTCTCCCCCCGCTAAACACACAGAAAAAAGAAGTCAGGCACGGCACAGCGCCACTGGGACACACGGCTCTTGCTGTTGCCCAGACTGCCACTTAAAGTAAAATGTCAAAAAAATGATTAAAGCAATGCCAGCTTAACATGATCAAAGCAACAAAACAACAACAAAAAAAAGGATGATTGTTAATACAATAATTTCTCAGTTACTCCTAAACGCTCAGCCAACTGCACAGTCTTGGAATGGGGAAACACACACACACACACACACACACACACACACACACACACACACACACACACCACTGTATCTATTTACGAACTATAAAATTATTGATAACAAAGTGGGTTAAACAAATTGGCATCCATACAGCAGATAAAACAATGAAGTTCTCAGTTCACTACCCCTTGGCTCGATTCTTCTCAGGAAAAAGGAAAAACGAAAAAAGAGAGGGGAAAAAGTGAAAATAATGCAAAAACAAAAGTATGTCAACACCTTCAAAAAAAAAAAATCCACAACAACACTAACCTACTGACCAATGAAACCACAGCATCGACAAGAGGTGTATTCCAGTGAATCATTTTTGGTCAAACTGTCTCTCTCTCTCACTCACTCTCTCTCTCTCTCTCTCTCTCACACACACACACACACACACACACACACACACACAGGGCCTTATCAATCAGATACACTCGCTATGTCTTTTCCACAATCTTTGGAATCAAAACTTGATTTCAGTCATTTAGTCTCTCGTCCGTTAACCAACTGACCTACTCAGGAAATCCACCTGATCATCGACATATCCCAAACCTGGAATGCTCAACAACAGCAAGGCGCAACTGAAGCCAGCATGTACATGTGTACACAGGTGGGCAACGTACGATATTTCCCTTCTCTAAAAATGACTACATCTTAGTGGTGATGTTATGAATCTGCCCAAACATTACTACATCTTAGTGGTGATGTTATAAATCTGCCTAAAATTATTACATCTTATGGAGATGCTACAATCTGCCAAAAATTACTACACCTTAGCGGTGATGTTAAAAATGTGCCAAAAATAACTACATCTTAGTGGTGATGCACCAAATTTGCAACAACAACAAAATAATAATAATAATAACATCTTAGTGGTGATGTTATAAATCTGCCAAAAATAACTACATCTTAGTGGTGATTTTATAAATCTGCCAAAAATTACTACATCTTAGTGGTGTTCATTATAAATCTGCCAAAAATAACTACATCTTAGTGGTGATGTTATAAATCTGCCAAAAATTACTACATCTTAGTGGTGATGCTACAGATCTGCCAAAAATGACTATATCTTAGTGGTGATGTTATAAATCTGCCAAAAATTACTACATCTTAGTGGTGATGCTACAGATCTGCCAAAAATGACTACATCTTAGTGGTGATGTTATAAATCTGCCAAAAATTACTACATCTTAGTGGTGATGCTACAGATCTGCCAAAAAAAACTACATCTTAGTGGTGAAGTTATAAATCTGCCAAAAATTACTACATCTTAGTGGTGATGCTACAGATCTGCCAAAAATAACTACATCTTAGTGGTGATGTTATAAATCTGCCAAAAATTACTACATCTTAGTGGTGATGCTACAGATCTGCCAAAATGACTACATCTTAGTGGTGATGTTATAAATCTGCCAAAAATTACTACATCTTAGTGGTGATGCTACAGAGCTGCCAAAAAAACTACATCTTAGTGGTGATGTTATAAATCTGCCAAAAATAACTACATCTTAGTGGTGTTCATTATAAATCTGCCAAAAATAACTACATCTTAGCGGTGATGTTATAAATCTGCCAAAAATAACTACATGTTAGTGGTGTGTTCATTATAAATCTGCCAAAAAATAACTACATCTTAGTGGTGATGTTATAAATCTGCCAAAAATGACTACATCTTAGTGGTGATGTTATAAATCTGCCAAAAAATGACTACATCTTAAAGGTGATACTACAAGTCTGCCTTCACCGATAGCTTGAAATCTCACCAACAAGGAAGGGATGACCTTATCTGTTCTTAAGACTGAGAACAGGGCAAAATGAACACGCCAAAAACTAATCAGCAGCCAAGGAGCGAGGCCCGAGTTTCGCACTTTCGTACCGATAAAGTAACCCTGCAGTGCAGTATACAGTATGCAGACTGAAGGAGAAAAAATTATACACACACACTGACTCACAAATATATAACATACGCAAATTAACTCATGAACACTCACATACATGTGTATCAAAAAAAACAACAACAACAAAATCATAAAAAGGAAGCACTGTGCATAAATATCTGTGTATGTGACACAATCCAACCATGACTTCTGCTTCAGTTTCTGCTTCATCAGTCCAGCCAGCCTCAAGGGGTTCTTTCAGAGCTGTCACCACACACAGAACAAAGTCATGTGGTGAAAAAATACAAAACAAAATCAAAACCACCAAAACAAACAACACAGGCCCCACATTATCCACAGTGTTTATAGCTGAACTACTGAGGTCATGACGATTGATAAAAATGAACTACTGACACCACGACGGCAGATCAAAATGAACTACTGACGTCATGACGGTGGATCAAAATGAACTACTGACGTCATGATGGCAGATCAAAATGACTTACTGATGTCATGACGGCAAATCAAAAATGAACTACTGACATAATGAAGTCAGATCAAAATGAACTACTGATAATGTGAAGTCAGATCAAAATGACTACTGACATCAGGAAGTCAGATCAAAATGAAACTACTGACGTCAGGAACTCAGATCAAAATGAACTACTGACGTCATGAAGGCAGATCAAAATGAACCACTGACATCAGGAAGTCAGATCAAAATGAACCACTGACATCAGGAAGTCAGATCAAAATGAACTACTGACGTCAGGAAGTCAGATCAAAATGAACTACTGACATCAGGAAGTCAGATCAAATGAACCACTGACATCAGGAAGTCAGATCAAAATGAACTACTGCTGCCCTCATGAAGTCAGATCAAAATGAACTACTGACATCATGAAGGCAGATCAAAATGAACCACTGACGTCGTGGAAGCAGATCAAACTGGATCAGGCTGAGAGTGTCAAAAATTCTATTTCACTTCTTGCTGAGTGAATTTAAAAAAACCGTTGGACGTGGCTCCTGTTTAAAAACAAAAACAAAAAAGACCTGTGGGAAAATAGACACTGGAACATGGACACGTGTTCATTCTGGACACCAGTCACCATCATCATCAGATTCATCAAAAAAAAAAAAAAAAAAAAAAAAAAAAAAAAAAAAAAAAAAAAAAAAACCTGTCAAAAATGCTAAAAAAAAAAAAAAAATCAAAAAAAAAGTGTAAAGACTTTCTATAAGACAGATCAATAGGTTACAAAAGCACAGGTTAAAAAAATAGTGGACAACTGTTAAAGGTTAAAGTTTGAAAAAAAAAAGAAAAAAAAACCCTAAAAAGTACAAGTCAAAGAAGCAGGCAGAAAAAAAAAAAGAAAAGGTTAGCACCAAACTCTCCCAGAAGATGGAGGATACAATTCATACTGAAAGACACCGCTCCCTCCTCCCCCCTCCCCCCCCCCCCACCCCTTGCCCTCCTCCCTCTACTATGCCTTTCCCTTCCCTCCTCAGTTCAACTTACCATTCTCACAAGGGGCTGACCATGGATTTTCACATGACAGAAGAGTGAACACCGACTGTACACAAATCAAACACAGACAAAAGAAAGCAGCCCTGAATTCTTCACCCAAACCAGAGATTCTTTGAAAACCCCGTCAAAGCAAGGTACAGCTTAAAAGGTCAAAACAATATTCATCATTGAAACACATCAATTATTGAAAAACAAACAAAACAACAACAAAAAACCAACACACAAAAGTAATAAATGAACTGAAGGCAGCAGCAGCAGCATATTACATAGAATGATAACGATACAGCCAGCAATGTACAATAAAATTGCAGTCACCCCATTATTGTGGATGACAGCATAATACAGAATTCAGAGTGCGTAGGAATTGCATGAGGAAAAAGCAGTCTTGAATAAAAGTATGAATCAATAAATAGATATATAATTCAATACAACATACATCCAAGACAAAGCACAAAATTAATAAACCTATAAGGCAACAGCCATCCAAATGAATTGTTAAAATGAATACCTAACTGTTGTCATAAATATTGCTTTCAGCAAATGAACTGAGAAAAGAAAAAAAAAAACGAACAAATTTGATCAATCAGCCATTAACCCATTAATCAGTTAGGTATCAACCACAGGTAAAGTGTGCGTGTATTTCATGTATGTGTGGTCATCACGCCAGCACATCAAGACAAACGGCATGTCCTCGTTTACACAGATACGTTCAACACAAAAAAGACAGTGATTCAGCACCATTTTCATTTGATAATGCTCCCTGTAGATGGCTGGTCTCTGCACTGAGACAGGACGACCCAGATGCAGCTGTGCACTGAATGGATGGCGTGTGAACAGTGTGGAAGAAATACCGCCAACAGGCCATGAACACTAAACTGACCTTTTTTTTTTTTTCCCTTTATTATCCTATATTCTTTTATTTTCCCATAGAAGTCATCCTGTCCAAACATCATTTCCAGCTGTTACGCACTCTACCCACGCTTATCTTCATACATGTCCCATCCAAAGAATGACAATAATCCTCATGTATAAAAAAAAAAACAGATTCTGTGGAATCAGCACCATCTCTTATGATATGGATTCCATTTTCTTTTTTTTTTTTTTCCTGTTTTTGTTTCCTTGATTTATTTTTCAACCGTGATCTTCAGCTGTCCCACACATACAGTCATGTTTTAAGTCTCCTACCCCCCTGCGCCGGTCCAAGCAGTCCACATGAAAATGGATATCCAGTCACCGTAAGGGTACCTGCCTCAAGGACCCTGCACCACCAGCTGAGCCAGTTCAGGTTCACAGACACTGCCCCTGTCCACCTCCCTCCACCCAGACTGTGCGGTTAGTGATGACAACAGCTACAGCATGAACAGACAACTGTGCTGGCGGCAAATAGAGGCTGTTGTTAGTTCATCACACACAGCTCAATGGCACTGCAAAACACTGGCACAAACTCACAACACAGATGATTCAGGGAAACAAAGAGACAGGTCAGCATGAGAGAAGGGCATAAAGGACTGCACAGTGTATTTCTATGTTCTCAGTTTCAGCTTTGCCGTGAGCCTTCAGGATGATCGACATGTCAGCATTTTTGTCATTCATGAGTAATATCTCTTCCCCTTCACACAAAAACCTGACACAACAGGAGAAAAAAAAGGAAAATAACAAAATAAAGAACATCTCTTGAACAGTGTTCTTCATACTGCAAATCTACTAACATTCCCAAAATACAAACAAGGAGAAGAGGAACAAAAACAGAAAAAAGAAAGAAGAAATGAAAAAAAAAGCGGAAGACGTAAATGCATTCAAAGCCAGACAGTGATTGGCCACCTCCACTGCCATCTATGTATGTCAAAATGCATGCTGGGACACGGTGAGGGAGATGGAAAGGTGGTAATACTGGGGGTGGGGGGGGATGGGGACGTTGGACGAGGCAGGGGAGGAGGGCGAGGGATTCCCTTAAACATGCTGCCCCACACATTGTCTACACTGTCCAACTGAAGAACAACTTTTTTTAAATTAAAAAAAAAAATCAATAACAAATGACATTTTTCCACTATCAAACAAATAACAACACAACAAAACAGCAAATAACAACCCACTCAGCCCTACTATCCCACTTCCCTCAGCAGAATTTAAAGTATGATTTGTAAATTTTAGAATGGGGCTGAGGGGGGGGGGGGGGGGGGTGTTTGTGGAGGCTATATGTGTGTTGGATCTATTCAAAGCCTCTCTTTACATTTATATCTACCACAGGCCATCATTCCTTGCCAATTTCATCAAAACCACATACCAATGAGAAAACAAGAGCTGAGAAATAAAGACAAATAAAGCGAACATTTCAAATTGTTAAAATAATGAATTCGTAATCAACAAACAAGTGTATGAAGCAGTAGCAATAAATAAATTCCAAAAATAACATACAGCATCTGGATACACATTTATTGCAAAACTGCGACTTTTAAAAAAAAATCATGCGTTTTACTACAAAACAAAACAAACAAAATAAAATGAATGTCAAAAATGTACAGATTCATACCAAATTAAAAAATTATTTTTGTTATCAGGGAGATTTTTTTTTGTTGTTGAGCTCAATACTGGTAAGGTAAGGTAATGTTGCTTATAGCCCAGCCGACTGCAAAGGGCCATATCAGGGGCTGTCACCATATTAAAATCAACTCACAAGTCATCACCAACACAAAAAAAAAAAAAAAAAAACTTTCACACATCTCTTTAAAATACATCTTCTAAAAGCATACCAGAAACTTCGTTAAAAATCTTTCTTCCTTAAAATCCTAGATCAGATGAAAAATGTTGGAATACATATGCACACCCATTTCAAAAAAAAAAGAAAAAAGGCATGTCCATTTGTGCACGTGTATATATACAATTTCATGCCTCCACATGTATGTCCATGCATGTGAACACATTCCCACACCCACACCCTAAAACCCTCATAATCATGCATGTACACATACAACTCAAAGAATCATGTCCCTCCTCCTTCCCCTGTCTTCACCCTCCCCCACCCCCCTAACTCCCATCTGAACATACAGAAGACTGACGGTAAAGGCATGCACACAGTATCGCTGATAAGGTCACAGAGAGCAACTGAATGGTGGTCTGCTTATCAAATCACACAAAGCTCCTTTTTCCCTCTTATCGTCTCACCCAAACCCCGTCCCCCTCTATCACCCTCTACTCCACACTTTCAGTCCTCATCCCCCACCCTCACCCCTTCCTTCATGGTCAGGCCCCACACAAGTGACCCTTCCTTCAAGCACTTAATCACTCAGAATGTGTTCAGCAACACACTCTCAAGAAGAGTTCAACCCCCCCCCCCATGGCTGGAAAAGTAACTCTCAAAGGCTGGTTTCAACACACTCTCAAAAAGAGTTCATTCCCCTGTGGTTGGAAAGTAAGCCTCAAAGGTTGGTTTCAACACACTCTCAAAAAGAGTTCATTCCCCCTGTGGTTGGACAAGTAACTCTCAAAGGTTGGTTTCAACACACTTTCAAAAAGAGTTCCTTCCCCTGTGGTTGGACAAGTAACTCTCAAAGGTTGGTTTCAACCCACTCTCAACAAGAGTTCCTTCCCCTGTGATAGGACAAGTAACTCTCAAAGGTTGGTTTCGAAGTGGGGTGACTGCAGGCGGAATAGAAACACAAAAACCAACTAGAATTACCAAGCCTCCAAGTGAAAGAACAAACAAGCAACGAAACAAACACGACATATTTCAAACTGAACCACTAACTTGGAAGCCCAGCCTCCAAAAGAAACGGTCAACCCCCTCACTGCCCTCCTCCTCTTCCACCCACCCACACTTCCCGTCTGCAGGACTCTCAGTTTCAACTAGCACACAGTAGAAGGTCATGAACATATCTTTGTGACCATACCCATGGCTGCTTTCTGGAATGGACAGGGAATAAAACTTTGTTTAAATCTGACACTTCTGCATTTAACCGATCGATATCTTCGTCCTGACTGAAGAAGGTCATACTGATTTGCAAGGACGTGGGTCTGGTCACACGTAATCTTCTTCGCTTTACAAACTAACACGGCACCTATATAGCTCACTCAGACTTTTTTGTCTCTCACCACGATTTTTTCCCCCCACGTTCACCACTTTCTCAAGCACATTTCTGCTCTTCACAGTCAACCCACCATACCAACACATAAATGAGAAAGTTAGAACAGATTCCAAGAAGCATGAATAAAATGTCCGAAGAATGTCAGTATTCACATGAAATGATCGCAGCTTGCGAAGACAATATAATCTGGTTTGACATTTTTTGTGGACATACTCAACATGGGATTTAAATTCAGCTTATTATCTATAAAAGTTCCTAAATATTGTGTATTTCAACACGTTCTACTTCAGCACCTTTGATAAAAAGTGGTGGTACAGCTTTTGGATTCTTTCTAAAATCAATCAACATTTCTTTCGTTTTTGTTACATTCAGATCAAGATAGTTATGATCGCACCAGTCAAAATCTTTTTGACCTCCTTGAAGTAAACAGAATCAGAGTTGGAAAGATCTACAAGTGCTGAGTCATCTGAATATTTAATGTACAAAGTTGAATCACTTCCTGACAATCATTTGTGTACAGAGTAAAAAGCACTGGTGATAAAACAGTACCCTGGGGGTGCGCAGTTGAAATGACTCTGGAAGACGAAACAACACTTTGATATCGAACAGACTGTGTCCTCTGTGTAAGAAAATCAATTATCCAAAGAATGAGCTTGTTACCCACATTTATGTTAATGAGTTTCTTTGCCATCAGATGTGGTTGTATGGTGTTGAATGCTGATGAGAAATCAATAAAGAGAATGCGTACAAAGGAGGCAGGTTTTTCGAGGTGTGAAAAAGCATGATGGAGAAGTGTGAGTGTGGCATCATCTGTTGATCTGTTCTGTTGGTATGCGAACTGAAACGGGTCTTGGTACTGTGTAGTATCTTTTAAAACATAACTGAGGACAATTCTTTCAAGACATTTCATTGCAACAGATGAGGGGCACTGGTCGGTAATCATTTAAACAGCTTGGGTTGCGTTTTTTGGAACAGGACATACAGTGGCATTTTTCCATAAAACAGGAATTATACATTCTCTAAGTGACCAGGTAAACAAACGACTGTAAACATAGGAGAGCTGAGAAGCACACACCTTCAACAATTTCCACAGATATTATCAGGGCCCATTGCCTTTCTCACATTTAAACGTTTGAAAAAAAAACTGAACATCATTTTCCTCAATCACAACAGAATCACTTCCATCAACATCGTTTTTAACATTGCTTTGGAGTTCTTCCTTCACTTCCTTTAATTCTTTACTAAAAATCTTTATCATCAAATCTACAGTAAAAATCGTTCAGCTTTTCTGCAAATTGCTTCTGTTCTTTTGCTGTTTTTTTTTGTTACTAATATTTTGGTTTGAACATTTTCTGAACCTGATAAAACCTTTATTCCTTTCCATGCATCTCGCATATTTCCATTCTGGAACATGTTTTCAACTTTTCTCTTGTAAGCTCTCTTTGATTCTCAATCTCAATCTCCGTTTGCAGTTTCTTTTGTACAACCTTACGATCGCTTTTATTGCCTGATTGAAAAGCTCTTTTTTTTTCATTTTTAGAGTTATTTTCAGAGATTTTGTAACCCAAGGTTTGTTGTTGGGAATATATTTTGATAGTTTTAGTAGGTACAATCCTGGAAATAACATCGGTGGCTTCGTTAATGTCAAAACTAGAATTCAAAAACAAATTCCAATCTGTACATTCAAAACAAGCCTGTAATTCATCAACACTTTCTTGTGTCCAACACTGCACTTGCTTTTTAGTGATAGGTTGTGTTTTCACTTTTGGTCTGTAAGCTGGCAAGAGATGAATTCAGAGCCGCAACACTGTGTATGCTATCCAGTGTGAACTATGTGGTAAGATCTGTGTTGGTGAGATATCCTGCACACATGATACGCATATTTCTAAACACCTGGCTGACATCCGCCATCGCCGATTCAAACCACTCACTCTGCACTTCAACCATTCCCAACACATCACCAGTCATGTCAAAGTCCTGGTGCTTTGACAGTCACAGAGACAGACAACTTTGAGTACAGCATGCAGAAATCCTATTTTATTGCCAGACTTGGAACCCTCCACCCACTTGACATCAACATCCAGAAACAGCATGTACCCATCTACCCCCACAGCACTGGCCCACAAGTACTGTCCACAGACACATTACCAGATTATCGTCATTCACCTCTTGTACATGTTACAGCTGTCCTCTCTTCTCTCCTCCCTTGACTTTCTTAATTTTCCTTGTCAATATATTCTTTACTTACTTATCTGTTCTACCCCTTCTCTTTCCAATACTTAAACTTTCTTTTTAACATACATTTCTTTCTTTTTTTCACTTATACCTTCTTTTTATCATATATTTCTTTCTTTCTTTTTCACCCTTTTTTCTGTTTTGACAGCACTCTAAGCTTTGAACTCACTTATCAGTTCCATTCCTTTCCACCTACTCGTTATTCTTATTACTTTGATTTTACTTTTATTTATCATTAATATACTGTTTATATATATATATCATATATATATATTGTATATATATATGTATATATATATATATATATATACATTTTATGATTGTTATATATATATATATATTCTGATATATATATATACATATATATATTATATACATTTTATGATTGTTACGTTGTTGTTATTTAGGTAGTACAGCATGTTGGAATGCATGTGTTTGATACATATGGATTTCTAAGCGTTTGATACATATGGAGTTGTAAGTGTTTGATACATATGGGGCTGCAAGTGTATGATACATTGGGGGTTGCAAGTGTTTAATACATATGGAGAGCAGTGTTTCATACTGTGCATATTTGTCTGTCTTGACAGAAGACATTCGCTATCATTTGATCTGGCACTATCACTGTCTTACACCATATGTTTCTTTCCCATTCTTTGTACAAAACATCTGGCACACTGAAACTTCCAACACTGGAACTTCCCTCATAAGCCTGCCTCACTTTGAATGACTTGCAGTCCAGAGCTTTACTGTCTTCGACAACATAGATTCACTCCTTAACCCTCTCACTGCCTGACACAATTTAGTAGTATATTCTTATTTCTGACTGTGTGCACTGGATATAATCTACATACCCGGAGATGAAGATGGTGGTTATAAAAAGGCAGCAAGAGAGAGCGCATTTGATTATGAACAGTGACAACAGTACATGTCACATGGGAGGTATGTTGTGTTATCCGAGAAATCACGTTTGTTGTCGTCTGAGCATGCTTAAGACAGTAGGTAACATACTTCGGTACAGCATGTTGGAATGCATGTGTTTGATACATATGGATTTCTAAGCGTTTGTACATATGGAGTTGTAAGTGTTTGATACATATGGGGCTGCAAGTGTATGATACATTTGGGGTTGCAAGTGTTTAATACATATGGAGAGCAGTGTTTCATACTGTGCATATTTGTCTGTCTTTGACAGAAGACATTCGCTATCATTTGATCTGGCACTATCACTGTCTTACACCATATGTTTCTTTCCCATCTTTGTACAAAACATCTGGCACACTGAAACTTCCAAACACTGGAACTTCCCTCATAAGCCTGCCTCACTTTTGAATGACTTGCAGTTCCAGAGCTTTACTGTCTTCGACAACATTAGATTCACTCCTTAACCCTCTCACTGCCTGACACAATTATAATTATGTCTAGACCTATTTCCACTAATCTCATCAGTAAACAAAGTAATTAATACAACATCAATAACCTGCTTCTTAAGTTGTTTATCAAAGACTGCGTACCCTTTCAATTTCTTTCTGCCAGCTTTCCTGCACGAAATTTTATTGCTCACTTTTGTGATTTTAAAATGCATGGATGACCAGATGTCATGTGAGATGGTGTAGGCAAAGAGAGGGTTAGGTAACTCTGCCTCCTGTTCTAACTGCTTGTAGTTCTGGAACATTTTTCTCTTTGTTTGTACTAAACTCACGAACTGGAACAGACAGCATCGCCACTACAAATGAGCCCCAATACAAGCAAACTCACAAAGCATGGTACACAGTGACGCTTATTCATCACACAATATGAAACAGACGATGGAATTTTTGACAGATATGACCCATTTCAGACATACAAAATAACACACATGTAAGCTGCATGAAGCAATACTCTCTGCAGAAGGCAATCTGCATTCTCCTGTGGAACTAAAAAGAGGAAGTACAGAGAAAACCCACTGCATGCTCTCTTATGGCACTGGTGAAGTCTTAATTGTAGGACATACAGCATGATGGGCCTGGGTGCAGCTGTGTACAGAAACTACCAAGACCCTTGGATCCTCGTTCATGGGCAGGATGGGGCTTCACCTGCATGCATTTGGGCCTACAGGGTTTTCAACACTGTTTCACTTATCTTCACACAAACTACAGGACCACACACAGACACACACACACACACACACATACACATACACAAAAACCCTTTGAAATTGGCATCTAATGCAAAAGGAAGCAACTGGTTCGTCTCTCTTTCTTACACATATGCCCCCATAGCATATGGAAAGGGTTAAGCCGATGACAATTTCAACACTGTCATTAAAACTCATTTGATATATATTCCATTTAAATTCATGTTATGAACAGTTCAACCAACCACAGGGCCATGTCAGGGCAGATAATTACATTTCATACACACAAGAAAAAAAAGTCATTATAATCGCCCCTGACTGGTGACCTGTGACCTGTGACCTGATGGGCAAGACGTGCACGACAACAGGCTAAATGTGTGACACTGTGTATGTACGTTGTGAGCGCCCCTAGCCTCCATCGCCCATGTGGATGATTCACAATATTAGCACATGTTAAACAACAATACATTATTATTACAAGTCCCTGATGTACAGTGACGGAAATTCATCAGTCCAGTATATCTGACAAGGGTGAAGGTGATTTGACACGTGATAACTGTGCAACGCTTGGTGCTTGTTGGTGTCACCTTGTTGTACAGCACACAATCTTGAAATGATGTGCGATACTCTGACCAGACAGCCTGTTGGGTGCACATCAATCAGAACATGTCACGAGTTACTGCCAGCCTGTGTTTCAACTGGAAGCTGCAGCAACAAAATCAGAGAACTTTTCAACTTAAAGCACAGAGCATTGCTTTGATTAGCTGTTGTGATTATTTGAGTAAATCAGCATTGATTTCATTCGTTAATAAACAGCACTGTGAGTAATAATCAAAATAACAAAAACTGCTTCAACATGCCTCAAAAGAAGAACGAGTAAAGTTGATTCAAAACCAAATTTGCCCTTTGAACCAATAAAGTGGCAAGTATGCATTTTCAGGTTCTACGTAACGCAGGTTATATGTAGTGGTTAATACAGCTTAGGCTACATATTAGCCCATACACTTCGAGATGACGGCCCCCAAGTCAGTCCTTAAAATTAGTAAAACAAGTAATTCCCATGGAGTATCTTTACCCCAACGGATGCCACTTCAGTTTCGGCAAAGGATGAGTTTGGTTGACTAAAGATAGGGAAAGTGGAAACCTGCATAGCATCCATGGCATTGGTACTCATGAACTGTCACTTGTACTTCACAACATCCATGGCACTGGTACTCATGAACTCTGTCACTAAGTACTTCACAACATCCATGGCATAGGTACCCATGAACTCTGTCACTAAGTACTTCGCAACATCCATGGCATAGGTACTCATGAACTCTGTCACTTGTACTTCACAACATCCATGGCACTGGTACCCATGAACTCTGTCACTAAGTACTTCACAACATCCATGGCATAGGTACTCATGAACTCTGTCACTTGTACTTCACAACATCCATGGCATAGGTACTCATGAACTCTGTCACTAAGTACTTCACAACATCCATGGCATAGGTACCCATGAACTCTGTCACTTGTACTTCACAACATCCATGGCATAGGTACTCATGAACTCTGTCACTTGTACTTCACAACATCCATGGCATTGGTACTCATGAACTCTGTCACTTGTACTTCACTTGTACTTCACACATCCATGGCATTGGTACTCATGAACTGTGTCACTTGTACTTCGCAACATCCATGGCATAGGTACCCATGAACTCTGTCACTAAGTACTTCACAACATCCATGGCATAGGTACTCATGAACTCTGTCACTTGTACTTCGCAACATCCATGGCATTGGTACCCATGAACTCTGTCACTTGTACTTCACAACATCCATGGCATAGGTACTCATGAACTCTGTCACTAAGTACTTCACAACATCCATGGCACTGGTACTCATGAACTCTGTCACTTGTACTTCACAACATCCATGGCATTGGTACTCATGAACTGTCACTTGTACTTCACAACATCCATGGCACTGGTACTCATGAACTCTGTCACTAAGTACTTCACAACATCCATGGCATAGGTACCCATGAACTCTGTCACTAAGTATTCGCAACATCCATGGCATAGGTACTCATGAACTCTGTCACTTGTACTTCACAACATCCATGGCACTGGTACTCATGAACTCTGTCACTAAGTACTTCACAACATCCATGGCATAGGTACTCATGAACTCTGTCACTTGTACTTCACAACATCCATGGCATAGGTACTCATGAACTCTGTCACTTGTACTTCGCAACATCCATGGCACTGGTACCCATGAACTCTGTCACTTGTACTTCGCAACATCCATGGCATTGGTACTCATGAACTCTGTCACTAAGTACTTCGCAACATCCATGGCATGGTACTCATGAACTCTGTCACTTGTACTTCACAACATCCATGGCATTGGTACTCATGAACTCTGTCACTTGTACTTCACAACATCCATGGCATTGGTACCCATGAACTCTGTCACTTGTACTTCGCAACATCCATGGCATAGGTACCCATGAACTCTGTCACTTGTACTTCGCAACATCCATGGCATTGGTACCCATGAACTCTTGTCACTTGTACTTCGCAACATCCATGGCATTGGTACTCATGAACTCTGTCACTTGTACTTCACAACATCCATGGCATTGGTACTCATGAACTGTCACTTGTACTTCGCAACATCCATGGCATAGGTACCCCATGAACTCTGTCACTAAGTACTTCACAACATCCATGGCATAGGTACTCATGAACTCTGTCACTTGTACTTCGCAACATCCATGGCATTGGTACTCATGAACTCTGTCACTTGTACTTCACAACATCCATGGCATTGGTACTCATGAACTCTGTCACTTGTACTTCGCAACATCCATGGCATTGGTACTCATGAACTCTGTCACTTGTACTTCACAACATCCATGGCATTGGTACCCATGAACTCTGTCACTTGTACTTCACAACATCCATGGCATTGGTACTCATGAACTGTCACTTGTACTTCACAACATCCATGCATTGGTACCCATGAACTCTGTCACTTGTACTTCACAACACAAGCCTTTTCCATAGTTTTCTTTAGATATGAATATACTTTGTGGAAAACTGCGGTATTTGGAAAACCCCTCTGCTCCAACCCATTTCTACACTGAAAAGGCGATGATTTCCTACCAGATTTTCATTTCAACATGGCTGACATTATCAGCTGGCACATGGCAGTGTTGAATCTTCCAGTGGGCCGTCTTGTTCTGGTAAATGACGGCTTAATTCACCTTGCAAGACACAGGCAAAGCAAATCATATCTCTTGTGTGGAGCCCAGCTGACCATGAGAAGCCACATCACGGCTGTCATCTCATCAAAGTCAACCCCCTATACAGATTAAAATAAAAAGATTCCACAACAGATAAAATCAGACTTTCTAAAACATGAAAAAACTGCTTTAAAATCTTTCTTTTCCCATAAGATCTTAGATCAGATGAAATATATTTACCTCTTTCAGAAACTAAAAAAATCACATCAGGTGGATCATGTCTGGACAAAATTTTCATGGTCTGCTGTTAAGTGTGTACGTTTGGCATCATATACGTCCTAACAGTCGGCAAGAAATCAAAAACCTCTTGTCAAAACTATATCTAAACAAGAGAAACTGCTTTCACATCAACTGTAAACAGACCACACAACACTGCTGTTTGGGTATTTTTGGCACTTCATAGCATTCAGCATGATTTTCTGTAAAAAGATGTACAAAAAAAATAAACACACCAAGACCATGAGGGTGCACAGGTCCAACACATCCCACACATCAGATTCTGGAACTTGACCAGAGACAATTTGAAGATGGAGAGAAAGAAACAGTCTAATCAGACCACACAGACCAACTTTACACACACACACACACACACACACACACACACACACACACAACACACACACACACAAAAGAAGAAGACAAAAGCTGACCCCTCTCTCCACAATCCTGAATAACTGTCTCCTGAAAACAGTGTGAAGCCACGACCCTGACAGAAGTGTCCATCAGCACCCATGCCATATGATGATGGCGTGAAGAACAATCGTGTGGCAACGGCCTTCGCTGAGACCATAAGACTGTAGTAGTGCAGAGAAAACAAACTTAAAACACAGTAAGCATTCCACCACAACATTTTCGCATGGAACATTTTAGCGTACGAATGTAGAACAAGTAAAATAAAGCCAAATATAAATTTCTCTTGTTAAAAGAACTGTATGTTGAATACTAAGAACAAGACTGCACATGGCTTTGAGATCAAGCGATGCAAACTCCAAGAAAAAATTTTTTTTTTCTCACATATGGATGCTACAAATGTGAACATTTTCAATCCCTCCTGATATTGAAAGAAAAGTACAGTTTTACATCTGTCAACTTTCTCAATCTCTCCTGATGTTAAAAAGAAAGAAAAAAAAAAGGAAGGAAAAAACAAGGTACTCATGGGAGAGCAAAACTGAATTACCTTCAGTCTATCTCTGGAAAATCAAGCTGGGCATCAAAGTAATCTTTCTGAAAAAAAAAAAAAAAGCAAAAAAAATTACACCAGTTGACTAACATAATCTTGTGTAGGATCTCCCTCTTGTGGTTTACGATAAAAACTGTAACTACTGAATCATATTATATCCTGTCTTATGCGGGAACACAGTTACTGTATTGTCGGCTTGTTTTTGTGCGCATTTTCTTCTTCTGGCCAATTTCAACATTCATTACAACTTTGACTGGCACACGCTGTATGTAAAAAGAATCTTTTGAATGAACTTGGATGTGACTGCATCATGATATAATCAAATCTTCTGAATATTTGCGATGATGATGTAATTCGTCTGACATGGCAACATAAGGCTTCACTGTGTGGGAGAGCAAAAAGAAAACAAGCAAAACATTTAAACAAACAAAACCAAAAATTAGCCCACAGTAATCCAGATTAAAAAAAAAAAAAAAAACCTTGAGCAAGCACCCAACATGGAGACCTCCAATATCTGCACAGGAGAACAGATGCACATGGCAGCGGTTGATAGGAATAAAGTACAGAGTGTGTGTGTGCTGACAGGAATAAAGTACAGTGTGTGCGTGCTGACAGGAATAAAGTACAGTGCGTGCTGACAGGAATAAAGTACAGTGTGTGCTGACAGGAATAAAGTACAGTGTGTGCTGACAGGAATAAGTACAGTGTGTGCGTGCTGACAGGAATAAGTACAGTGCGTGCTGACAGGAATAAAGTACAGTGTGTGCTGACAGGAATAAAGTACAGTGTGTGCGTGCTGACAGGAATAAAGTACAGTGCGCGCTGACAGGAATAAAGTACAGTGTGTGTGCTGACAGGAATAAAGTACAGTGTGTGTGCTGACAGGAATAAAGTACAGTGTGTGCTGACAGGAATAAAGTACAGTGTGTGCTGACAGGAATAAAGTACAGTGCGTGCTGACAGGAATAAAGTACAGTGTGTGCTGTGAACGTCAGTCAGTTCCACTGCCTGATCCATGTCATTGCACACCATGAAGCCAGGGCACAGCGGCCTGGCCCTGTGGTTTCACTTCCTTTGGCAGCTCTTGCAGTCAGTCGTTGAAGCCCTTCCTAGTCGAAAGGCGGTGGGGGAGAACGGCGCCAGTTGTGTGCATTTACATGTATGCTGGATGTCTTTGTCTGTGGGTGTCCATGTGTATGAGATCAACATGTGTGTGTGTCAGGCATGAAACTGCAAAAAGGGGAAAAAAAAAAAGAGCCATGGTAGAGAAATGTAGGGTAGGGGGACGTAACATTGTGCAGTCATAGTGCTACATAATGTCTTGTTCTGAACGTTCTGTAATGGACTGTTTCCCAGCATTAGCAGGATACAAACTTCTTACTGCTTTTAAGGGTGGATCGACTTGAGCTTTGGTGTATGGCACAACAAGGTTTGGTGCAGAATGCAGAGGAATTTCATGTCTGATGTATGTTTGTGAAAGTATGTGTGTGTGTATATGTGTGCGTGTGTGTGTGTGTGTGTGTGTGTGTGTGTGTGTGTGTGTGTGCGCGCGCGTGTGTGTGAGTATGCATGCGCGAAGTGTGCGCGCGTGCGTGCGCACATGCATGTGCAAGTACATACGTGTATGTGTGTGTGTATACATATACATATGTGACCACAAACAATGTGATGAGAATCGAACCCAATCTCCTCAACTCTGTGCCTGCACATGCAGCAGTGCTCACTGAATTGACCTTCCTTTGCATGTGATCTACAACAGGCACAACAAAACCATATAATCACTGAAGACAGCCACATCTTCATTCTACAGAGTGTAAAAAATAAAAGAGAAATAGCTCATTTCCAATGAGATTCAGTGACCCCATGGTGCATCATCAGCATAAGAAGTGCAGAAACTCCACAGAGTGTGTGTGCGCCTGCCTGGCCAGGTGGATAAAAGCCTTGTTCTCTTGATCCCCATAGGTCCCCGGTTTCAGTCCCTGCCTTCCGACAGCCACAGCAATGGACATTATCTCTTCACAAGGTCCCGTGCGTGAACACACACATTACAGTTTTTTTTTTTTTTTTTAAATCACTCAAATCTGTAAGCATGCTTCTTGAAATCCCATTCCATTTTGTAAATATGAAGGCGATTGTGTGCTGGTAGGATTGATGACCCCGCCCCCACACCCCCCAAAAAAAACCAAAACAAAACAATAAAAACCCCAACAGACATGCACACTATTGTGATGTTTCAATACAATTCCTGAAGATATAATGCGGCTGTTTTGGCAGGTTTACAACCCATGACAGGTGCCATGTCTCACCCTCAGTAATCCTCACAGTTCTCGCTCACGAACAAAGGAGGACTACTTACAAAAAAAACTCCCCACTGAAAAGCTCCCCACTGGTTAACACATACACAGACAAATGAAAAATGTTAGAAACCCTTTGATTAACTTTGCAGCCATTCATCCACGATCTGTGATGACCCAGCACCAGACGTTGCGGGTACCTCTGTCGTGATAGTTTCAACTCAACCTCACACTCTCGAGTACCAGAACGAAGGCTGCTCCCAGACTAGTTCACGGTATCAACTTTCAGCATCCAGCACATCCACACACTTACCTCTAGAGTGCCCCAACGTTCACTGAATTATTCAAAGAGGTGTCCACCTCACAGCATTGACAAAATGACCAGACCCGCTCAGTCCAGTTAACCTGGTCCTTCCTGTGCTCAGCGATTCCAACGTGTCAGGCAGACACACATGCTTTGATGTACCTGCACACGCTCTCCCTCCTCCAACAGCTTGCTGAAGGCCCATCTGGTGGAAAATGATATCACAACATGATTCACGGCAGCCAGCAAGTTTCAGCCAAGCGTCCTCTTTAGTGATGAATTCTTCGTCGCATGCAGTCGCCTGTTTTTATTTTCTTTGAAAAAACAATTTTTTGATGACAAAAATCATCAACGTAAAAAGGCAGGTGAGAACATGGGAGATTTTCCTGACGTCTTTGCACCAAGTTGTCACCACGAAATGTTTGGCAGCCACAATGTTGTCAATGTTCAATACGACTTGGGATGACGCGAGAAATCTCTCATGTCTGCTCCTCTCCACCACAGAGGAGTCGTGGCAATGTGGGAACAAGGCTGATGAGGACAGGGGTGGGGTGGGGTGGGGGTGGGTGGGAGAAGGGGTAAGGATGTGGGGGTTCAGATCAGCAGGTGGAAGATGGTAGGCTCCAAAGGCAATCTTGTGACTGAGGAAGCTGAGGTGGTACCACTTGGTCAGCGTGTGCTCTCCATGGTGTAACCCTGTACAAGGATAAACAAAACAGTAGGCCATGCTGACGCAGGTTTTTGCCACACTTTAATATCAACCTCACAACACTCAGTGAATTTCTACGACTTCTTAAAAAGGACAATTTCGCTGGCCTGGGTATGACGTGATGCCTAAAAATTTTGACATAAATGGGATGAAACAGTTTTCATACTTCTAAGTAATTCTCTCTCTCTCTCTCTCTCTTTCATATCTCCTAATTTTTTCTCCTTTTTCTTTTCAAACTGAGAAATTTCTTTTCAGTTCTGTCACATTTTGTTGTAGGTTGTAGGGTGCAATATGTGTTGATTAAAAAAAGGTACACATGAAGCCTGATTGGTTAAGGATATGAGCCCTCCCCAATAGAAGCTGAAGGAAAGTGTTCTCTACTCATGCCATTCCCAGTCAATGAAATCTTGTAACATTGCCATTTTACCTCCCCTGTGTTAATTACCCTACCTTCCTCCAAGTCATTCTCTGTGTGTGTGTGTGTGTGTGTGTGTGTGTGTGTGTGTGTGTGTGTGTGTGTGTATGCACATGTGCATGCACAACAATAATCAAGTGTGTGTGTGCTTGTGTACATGTTTTTATGCATGCATACAAACGCGCGTGTGTGTGTGCGTGCATGTGTGTGTGTGTGTATGTGTGTGTGTGTGCGTGTGTGTGTGTATGAGTAAATGTGCATGTGTGTGTGTGCATGTATGTGTGTGTGTGTGTGTGTGTGTGTGTGTGTGTGTGTGTGTGTGTGTGTGTGTGTGTGTGTGTGTGCACTCGCATGTACCCAAGGGCGTATGTTCATGTTTGAGTGCAAAGTGCGAATGAGTGTGTGTATATGTATGCCATGTGCAGGCCTATTGCTTCTCAATTTACCAAAAACATAAAAAAAAGACATGACAGCAGCATCAAAGCAAGCTGAACAACACAACAGTACACAAGTGGCAGAGACACACAGGAGAAACAAAGCAACCAACAAGACGCGGACAAACAAAGCACCAGAATCCACTGGCAGCACGCCCTGACCTGTTCTTCCTGTGAGCTGCTGTCAAACATCAGCCCCAGGTAGGCCAGGTGCAGGATGGCCAGCAGGAAGAACGCCAGGTTGATCACTATGACAACAGGATGGTGCTGAAACCGCAGCCACAACCAAACGCATTTGTCAGATCTAGTTGCAAAGTGAGGAGACTGCAGGTGGATATCTACACAAATTCTAAGAATTATTTACAAGGCTGCGCCCCAAAAAAGTAGACAAACCAATCACAAGAGAAAAACCATGACGCATTTCGCCCTCTTAGGTCTTCTTCAGGCAAGATGAGTGTAGTGTATCTTGCCTGAAGAAGACATATGAGGTCGAAACGCGTCGTGCTTTGTCTTGTGATTTGTTGGTCCACGTTTTTCGGCAGACCCTTATAAACATTTTAAAAATTCTTCTAAGCATAACAGACAATCAATGAGGATAAAGATGCCCACTATCAAATTCCACTTCCATTTCATCTTACATGACATGCTGTACCACTACACTCCCTTTCATGGCATATCCTCCTGAGTCAACCAGGCCTGAGAGATACAGGCACCTGCTGCCATGGTAAACAAATCTGAACGACACTTACTCAGACACATCCTGGAGTAAATGAAAGATATCTACAAGGTTCCATTCTTCCCAAAGCACACTCAAAGAAGTCTGGGTGGGGAAAGGTCGGTCTCCATATACTTAAGAGCCCTGAAGGGACTTGAACCTACTATGTCCCAGCCTGCAGCATGCGAAGGTAACCACTGCACCAGACAGATGGTCAGTACATTTTTTGTGTTGTTCTATAGTGGTCTGTGGACATGCTACTGGTATCTATGAATATGTTTTGGCAGAACAGCCTTTCTCCCAAACACTTTTTTCTTATTTGATTTATTTTCATTTTCTTTTCTTTTTTTCTTTCTCTGCATGTATTTGTGAACATTGACAAGCAGTGGTTTAAGAGAGAGAGAGAGAGAGAGAGAGAGAGAGAGAGAGAGAGAGAGT
>JADBJO010003275.1:155211-182593 GCA_016801955.1 Conus betulinus
CCTCTGAACTGTTCTGAAAGGCAATTCCACCTTGCACATGCAGTGCAGACATCCAGATTAGTTCGTCTGCTTTTTTTTTTCGCTTCTTTCTTTCTCTCTTTTCTTTCTCTCCCATCCTTTTCATGACCATTTTCTTTATATACATATTCCTCTAAATTTTTTCTTCTTTCATTTTCTTTTTTAAAGTGGGGCATCCACCCTCCTATTCCTACCCTATTTTTTTTTTTTCCCTCTTCCTTCTTTTTGACTCTCCTCTTCCCCCAAGATGGAGTATCTGCCTTAATGGCGGGATAAAAAAAGCGGTCATGCAGACAGAACTCAGTTCCATTCTATACAGGAGTGGACAAGGAGTATCAGCCTGCGCGCAAAAGAAAGAAAGACTCTCACGCACCATGCAGAAGTGTCATTCATTAGTGATGGAAACTAATGCAAGTCATTTTTGCTTTCAGATGTATCAGGTAAAAATCTTTTTTTTTGCAACACATTTAGGATTTGCCTGCTAACACAAGGATCCATGCCCAGCTAGTAGTGCCTGTAAAAAAATTCAGCTTTTCCGACAAAATTATCAAATACATTCTTACGACTTTCTTTCAGTGGTGAATTGTATCCGAAGTGGCACCATCTACATCAGACGAGGTCTAGACACAATGACCCATAACAGACGCACGTCACACCGTTAATCCATGCTCACAATCACCCTGTGACTAATCACCCTCTGTGTGAGGTGATGCATGCACTGCAACATAAAAATACACTGCTCCAAATAGTTTTAAAGGCCACTTACATTTGCTTTCATCACAAGCACAATCAAAGAGACAAGCAAGCAAGCCGCTGTATTCTTCCTATCAACAAGTGCTGTAGAAAGTTTTGGCCAAGTGAGTAAGCTGCTACGGATGTGTGTGTGTGTGTGTGTGTGTGTGTGTGTGTGTGTGTGTGTGTGTGTGTGTGTGAGTGTGCACGCGTGTGTGTGTATGCACATGTGTGTGTGTGTGCACAGTGTGTGTGTGTGTGTGTGTGTGTGTGTGTGTGTGTGTGTGTGTGTGTGTGTGTGTGTGTGTTTGCACGTGTGTGTGCGCATGTGAGTGTGTGTGTGTGTGTGTGTGTGCACACCCCCACATGCGCATGCATGCAAGCATATCCTCTCTCTCCCTCTCCCTTGCCCTCTCTCTCAGCACTAAAGCACTCACCACTGTGTGTGTCCGTCTGCCTGTGACCCACCCACACCACTGAGAACAGCGGTGGTTTCCGACATGAAGCTGACAAAATAATGACTGAAGCGGAACGACTGGGCGTCCCTGTAGGCCAGCAGCCAGCTGAAAACAACAATCACAACTCATCACAACAAACAAAACTTTTTATTTGTTTCGAAACCAATGTGACCACCCACAACTAATACCTTCTAATAATGATAGCTGAAAATGTGATGCAGTAGAATGTATTACATGGGTAAGTGTGTGAACTCTCAGTTTTGAAAATTAATTAAATCTGTTACAACACCTGTATGCCACAGTGGAGAACAGTTTTGAAAAAAAAAAGGAAACAATCTGTTTATGTTATGTGCTGTCTTCCATAGCTTTGTACTGAACCTTGACTATGCACACCAAGCTGAACTCTCACTGATATTTAAGGCAATGCTGTCTAGCTTCTTGTTTGTTCACTTAACGCAATTAGTTGATTTACGTCGTATCTGCTCTAAAATACAGGTTCATGTGAAAAAGTGATGGAACTGCTTTTGGGGAAAAAAAACATGACCATAGACAAAAATCTTGTGAACACAGACTCCTCCATAACCAGATTTTCTTTTTTCCAGAATATGTCTGCCTGTGTCCTGAACAAACCTCCCCACAATGCTCCGCTTCATTAGGAAGATCCCACTGTTGAGGATTTCTGGGCATCATTGTTGAGAGCTTCCACTGTACAATCTGGACAAGCTGAAAGCACACAAACTCCATCAAAAGCACCAAACAGAGTGCTTTCTCCTACACTGTTCCATTCCACAGTAAAAGAAAAAAAAAAAAACACAACAAAAAAAAGGTTATATTCAAGAACACCAACAAGGAAAATTCCTCAAATCCCAGTACTGATAAAGTCACTGGAAGTTATGAAGGTGGGTCAGCATGTCTGCCTGCTGTGTCAGTGGAATCTGGTTCCATTCGGCAGAAATGCGTAAATCTGCAACTGTGTTGTTTTATTGCCCAGCTGTACAGTGAGACCTAATTGAAACCCAAGAACTGTTTAAAACCAGTGCCATGTAAACTAGGAGAGCACTCAGGACAGCACAGACCTCTGCTATGTCAACCAGATCCTGGACCTGCCCTTTGACCTGTCTCCACCACCAACATCTCATGGGGTCTTCCTTTGCCCACATTCCAGCTTTCCACAAAGCTCTGTTAACGTCAGTTCAATTATTTTCTGCATGATCTTGCTGGTGGGTAGACAGCCAAACACACACAAACAAACAGATGTGTGTGGCTGAAGACATGATGTCCATCAGGAAGATAAGGGGAAGATAGGATGGGTAGACAACCAAACACAAGCAAACAGATGTATGTGGGTGAAGACATGATGTCCGTCAAGAGATATAAGGGGAAGATGGGAGGGTAGACAACCAAACACACAAAGAAACAGATGTGTGTGGCTGAAGACATGATGTCCGTCAAGAAGATAAGGGGAAGGGTGGAATCAGGGGAAGAGTGGAGCCACAGTTTCACTCACTTCATGGATATGTCTCTGAGAGCCTTTCTAAAACGTCCTCCAAACACTACAGGTGTCGGTATCTCTCAGGCCTGGTTCATGCTAGAATATTTGATGAAAGGAAGCACAGGCTGCAGCCCTGCCACGCCGTCTCAGACAAGAATGGAACTGCACAGCATCATCTGGAGAATACTCAGAGACTACTGTCATAAACAAAAATGTCAAATTCTGAGGCACTTTATGCACTGCTCTCATGTCAAGCTCAGTTCACTTTCTACTCTATGTCCATGTTTGTGGTGAGTTTGAATAAAAGATTCAGTGTGAGCAAGTTCACGGGGGACTGTCTCCGGAGAGATATTGTGAAGCGCTTATTCATCCTGCCTTTACGACAGAACTGTAAATATGTATAAGTTTCTGTTTCAGTCCAGAGAAGGTACAGCTGTAGAAGAGAGGAGAGAAGCTCCGCATCTGTAGAACTGGCCCTAAGAGAAGCAGAGGTCTTTAAACTCCTAGTTCTCCATGACCGCATGGGTATGGCAACACTATTCCCCCCCACCTCACCCCCTATCTAAAACCTGCAGAGAGCAAGGAAAGCCATTTTCTGTGGTAGAGAAGCATCATCCTCAGCATACTCACATCCAGGCATGGTCGAGGATGAACCAGTGAGTCAGACAGGTGGAGTAGAGGAGACACAGCACGGACAGCAGACCGCTTGTCACACACTTCAACACCCATCCCATTGACTGAAACACACAGCACACCGCTCGTCACACACTTCAACACCCATCCCATGGACTGAAACACACAGCACACCGCTCGTCACACACTTCAACACCCATCCCATTGACTGAAACACACAGCACACCACATGTCACACACTTCAACACCCATCCCATTGACTGAAACACACAGCACACCACACGTCAAACACTTCAACAACATCCATCCCATTGACTGAAACACACAGCACACCACACGTCACACACTTCAACACCCATCCCATCGACTGAAACACACACACAGTGTCCTCACAAATCGGCAGCAACAAAAACACTACACATTTGCTCACAGTCAGACAATCAGTAATTCAATCTGTCGGTGACTGAGTGAGCAAGTCTGATATTAAACTATCCCTCCATATGTCAGGTTTGGTTGTAATCAAGCTTTAAAGAAAATGATTTCACTTGGTTGTTACATGTAATAGATAATTACTAATAACAGCATTCAAATCTATTTAGAGTGTAAAAATCATCAACACAGATCAGTATACTAAAAACATGTGAATCAGCACATGTATCTACCATCCCACAAAAAAGGAAGCAATGACAAAAATTAAGCTTTCAAGAAACTGAAAGCAAAGAAGAGAAAGAAATAGATGAACACAGAGAGAGAGACTATGAGAGTTAAGAAGAAAAGGAGAGAGAGTAAGAGATAGAGAGTTTATTCATATATATATACTTGCGCTCAATACTAGGGTGTGTGGAGATCATATCAACATCATCAGAAACAAATGTAAATGGTAAACAGCAAAGTACAGCAAAACTAGTTTCACTAAAATCTTTCAAGAATTAGCTGTTTCTCTAAATTCAAATGCTTCATAATAAAGTAATAAAATATCATTTTCAAACAAATTAACGGAAACTGACATTTACACACAAACTTTTAAAGAGAGAAGGCTGTCAAGATTAAAAGGTCACTACCATGAGAAAGACAAAAGAGAGAAGGAGAGGTAGGGGGAAGTGAGGTAGGGAGCGATTGGAAATGGAAAAACAGGCAAAAAGATATACAGACAAAGAGATGACAAACCACTTGTTTGCCCTTAGACCTTAACAACAAAAGTTTACCACTGTATGAGTACAACGTAATACAGTATACAAAAAAAAACTAACAGAAAAGCATCTTACAAACACTAATACAAAACAAGCACAATACAAACAACACAGTACAAAACAACACAGTGGTCATTGTGTCTCATTGTAAATGCTAAAACAGAAATGTTGTACATTTCTCATTAAAGTTTTTACTCAGGCAATAATAAAATTAAGGCAACTTTATACACATTTGGGTGCCTGGAATATTTAGCTCATGGAAAAAAAACCAAACCAAGAACAAAATTCTTTTTAAAAAAACCACCCTGTGGTGAATGTCATTTAAGACTATGCACATACACAGAAATGGACTGCATGAGAGACAGAAAGAGAGAGAGAAAGAGATAGACAGACAGAGAGGAGCAGGAGTAGGAGGAGGGGGGGGGGGGGGAGAGGGACAGGCTGACAGAGTGAGACACACACACAGAAACAGGGTGATGGAATTGTTCAACGTCACATAAATCAGGTAGACACCTCATGATCTCCACTGCCTCTGTTCAAAACTACAGATCTGTCATGGAGCTGAAAAGGGCTTATACAGACACTTGTGAGAAAACAAGTGCCATCTCTCCTACACAAGCTACATTCAACATGCACGACGCGTGCAGCTATAATTTAACATGCAGGTAAGTTTGTGTTCAGGTAAGTAATTTTTTTTTTATGCCTTCATTTTCCATTTTAAAAAAAATCCACTTTCAATCAAAATTCTCTTCTTGTATCCTTTACAATCCTACCTACGCATTCACCCTACCTACTTATCTATATAGGAATGATCTTTTCAGGGCCAGGTGATACAACTCAGTTTTTCCCTTCCCTACCGAAACAAACAATACACACCTAGAAACACTTGCAGCTTTGTGCAAGAATCAGTTTACAACATACAAGGACTGGCTACTGCACACAGAGATCCACAAGACCTTGTTCACTCTCCAGTCTGATGCCCCAGATCATGAACACCCACAAGGAATGTGGGAACCTGGCACTGCAAAAATAACTCTCCACCAAAGGGAGGCCATAATTAAAAAGTCCACACAACAGAGCAGAGCAGTGCTGGGGAACTCACCAACGGCAGCTTGTCAGAGAGCAGCGACCTGTAGTAATCCTCGTAGGAGACCCAGGGCCCAAACACCACCGTGCCCACGTGGAAACAGTAGCCCATGAACTCAAAGATGTTGGGCAGGTCAATGATGGCCCCGCTGCCGTAGTCGAAGGCCAGGGAGATGATCTTCATCGACAGCACCATCTGGGCACCTGACGACAAGCGGTTCCACATGGGGGTGGATTACAGGTGGGAATGGCGGGGGGATCTGGAACCTTTTTATGCTTTTTTTTTTTGTGTTTTTTTTTTTTTTAATTAGCAACTGCTGTGTTCACAACCAATCTGAAATGAAAAAAATGTTCTTGAATATCACTTTATTTAGCTTATTTAGATGTCAGTTAGTTCAAACCCTGTCCACCATCATTTTTGATATAAAAAAATTTTCTTGGATATCACTTTATTTTAGTTTCTTTAGTTGGTAGTTAGTGCAAACCCCCCCATTCACCATCATTTTTTATATGAAATTTTCTGGATAATCAGTTTATTTAGTTTCTTTAGCTGGTAGGTGGTTCAAACCCCTCCACCATCCACCATTTTTATATCCCATTTCTTTAACAGTACATTTAGTTTCTTTAGCTGGTAGTCCAAACCCCGTTATCATCATTTTTATATGAAAAAAAACATTTTTTCTTTTTTGGTAGTTTGCTCCCACCCCACCACCATATCATTTTAATATGAAAAATATCTTGGATAACAGTAATTGTGTTTCTTTTCTGGTAGTTAGTTAAGATTCCATTAAAAAAAAAAAAAGTAAATGAAAAGATCTTGGATATCAGTTACAATGGGTTTCTCTAGCTGGTAGTTAGTTCAAACCCCACATTGCTCCATCATTTCTTTGAAAGGATAATCCTATTTAGTTTTCATGCTGGTAGTTCAAACCCTGTCCACCATCATCATTCTTTATATGAAAATTTCTTGGATATCAGATTTATTTAGCCATTTGCTGGTAGTTAGTTCAAACCTCGTCCACCATCATCAAAAAATGAAAATTTCTTGGATATCAGTTCATTTACCAACGCTGGTAGTTAGTTCAACCCCGTCCACCATCACTTTTTTATATGAAAAACCATACAGTTTATTTAGTTTCTTTCGCTGGTATAAAATAACCGTCCAAACATAATCACCCCTTTATCTCCCATGTGTTTCCCTGCTCTTCCATCCAAGCCTGATAAAATTAAAGAAAATTTTTCAATTTTGTTTTGCTCCCAAAAAACACCCTCATCAATAAAAAAGCCTAGGTGGGAGTGGGGGGTGCTAGATTCCGGTGGGTTAAGATTCCATTACAAAAAAGAAAAAAAAAATCAGAGAGTTACAATGGGATTCCTTGCTGAAGTAGTTCAAACGACACATTGCTCCCATCTGTCTTCTGACATGAATCATCCTAAGTCTTCATGGTCAGCTCCCATACGTACCTCGGATCTGATGCCATGTGGTCGGGTCCACTAGCCACAGCTCACTGAAAAAAAAAATCAAAATACATACCAGTAAAAATACTACCAGACTACAACAACCTTCTCAAACACCGTAAAAACCATACTTACATTTGGTTTCAGCATAAAATAACACAAAACATCCATTATTGAAATGTGTTGACTATATAAAATGAGTTCTTCATTTCGAAATACATCAAAAAATTTATATGAAGAAAACATGAGTGGGATATTTGGGGGTTTCATGCCCTGGGGGGAGGAGAAACAAAGAAAAGCCAAATGAAAGAGATGCCAATATTTTCACTTTCTTTTTCCATAAGCCATTCTCTTAGCAGTCAAACTGGCAATAGTCATGAGCACTTCTAAACAAATCTTCCATACAGGTGTTAGCAAACCATCAGGCATGAACAACAGAGTTGGGAAAAGAAAAACAAACCCTCATCATTTTATGTTCACAACATTGTTTATTATTATTATTTTTGTTTACCACAACATCATCAATTTTTTTTCATGTCCTGTCAACTCAAAAAGTTAACATTACCTGCCATTTGATAGTTTGAATACATACTGATATGTTTATAAATGCTTCTCTAATGTGGTAGAGTACATTAGCTTAGAACATGACACAGTGCGCCGTTGGTACTCCAACATGAAAACAGTGTGAATGAACTAAGGTATGAAATAACTGATCATCCTGGTGCAACTGACACATCTGAGCCTCAACGTAACTCAAAACTTTAAAATCTGATCTGAAATTTGTATAACAGACCCAAAGCTGTGAATCACTGGGCACATAAATGCTTTAGCATTTGATCACAATCCTTTCATGTGTTTTTGAATTATCTTGCAGATAATCAGACTTAGATCAGACTGACAACAAAACTCAAATCCACTGGGTAACTGCGAGCACAATGCAAACAGTCGCCACCAAATTTCATGCGAAATGAATGTTTAAATGTGTACTAAATAGAAAAAAAAAAAGAGAACGTCTTTTAAGGAGATCTGAAAACATGTTTTGATGCACAAAAACACACTGCAACAATGAAGTGCAATTTCCAGCCTGTTCATTTCCAGTTAAATTCAAAACACTGACTGGAAATATTCTTTTCGCTTTTTTCTCATTTTCCACCATTATGTACTGAACCTCTGATTATGATACCGTACCAATGTCTTGTTTCCAGCAGAAGTTACCAAGCCATTTACTTGATTATTTGATTGATTCTCGATGCATTTCATTTCCTTACTTTCTGTCCCATGAGTATCTATGAAAAATGGGGGTAAATTGTGTTACATGAAAAAAAAAAAGTTCTCACCACAACACAAGGAAAACAGCAATGAGAGCAGCAGTCGCCACTCCACTGGTGTGGCGCCCCCTGGCTGCCAAGGACGCCAGGAGGAGGTAAGTGAGGGTGCAGCACAGCACCATGTACAGCAGGGCCAGACGGAAACAGCGTGTGCAGCACCATGATCCCAAACACGGCGCTGGCAAGTGCACCATCCAGGCCGGAACGCCCCCTTCCTGGGCCCCTGCATCACAGGCACAGTGCTGCCGATCACCTATGTCTTCCATCCAAGACCTGATTCAACTCGCTGGCAAAGGGCCAAAGCTCAAACCTCCCCATCCAGCCAACCAAGTGTGACGTGCTAAAGTTATAACTTTGGGCATCACATTTTTTTTTTTTTTTTTAACCCCCGATTCACAAGCCATTTAACTATACAGTGCACATGGTTCATTTAAATGGACTGAAACTGCTCAGTTTTCTCTGTAACAGCATTGTTTTAAGACAGATCAGAGGTCATTCAAGAAGTGACGGTGACCCCTAAGGTCGCCTGCCACCAGTTCAGGATGAGGTCTCTGTGGTTGTTCTCCAGGGGACTCTTCTTCAAAGCAGTGTTGTTCTCTTCCCACCTCTGCATTTTGGACTTAGCTTTTTCTCAGTTCTCTCTCTGGTGCTTTTCCCCATGTTAAAGATCTTGCTTCCACTTCTGTCACCTAGACCACGTTCCTCTGAACCCCAGTCTGTCATGCTCAACTCCTTCTTCCATCTGTCCTCGTGTCCTGCTGTGTCCTTTTCATCTTTCCCGAAGTCCAGACTACATGGGGATTTAAACAAAGAATTTTCCTTTGTCCAAGTCAGTTTCCACAGTCAGTTTGGACCTCTCTGCAGCATATTAGCATCCTAATAAATCTGTGTTCTTGCACATAACAGCATTCACACATATTTTCAACATAACAGCTTAACAAGCAATATAGCCACCACTTCCCAGCAATAACACATGGACATCAGTTCCAAGCAAGGTCTGTGTCATTTTCACACAGTAATTATCCTCTAGAAAGCCACAACCACTTTGTCCACACGCAGTCAAACCAGCCTGACATATAGCTTCAGGTCAGTGCCAAACAGCAACACCAGCCGACACAGAAAAGACTCTTACTTTCTCCAAAGTGAAACGTCTAAGGGCTCGGGTCTGCTCCTCTTTACTGAACCACCTTCAACTGACTTAGCCCCAAGTATGGCACTTGATGCTTCATGGTCCAAGTGGATCATCCGTCACCTTTTGACTACCAAAGGTTTGAACTACACTATCCTGTCTGCTTTGCAGATTACTGTTACCTGTCACTAACTATCCACTTTTCTCCTCCACACAGCCTGAAGGTCTGCACTAGCTGAGGATCCCGACTCTAAGTGGCTGATTTTTCTCTAATCTGACACACTAAAAATTGTCATTTTAAAGCCCCTAAAGCCTTGTATAAGAGAAAAAATGTGCTGCCTTGATCTGCCCATACCAAATTCTACCCAAAGAAACTGTGGCAGAGACGTCCCAACCCAAATCTGACAACTGTGATAGATTTACTCTTTAACTAAAGTTTGCAGTCCTGTTCACATACATTCATTGCCCTCTGGTTTGTTTCACATTGAAGCAAAACATGTGAGAGTCCTGATCCTGACCACAAAAAAGCTACAGTTTGCATCAAAGTTAATTATGATTCCATCGTTTCAGTTGGCAAAGCAATGCGTCAGTAGAAAATATCAGAATTTCTTTTATCCTGCCCTTGAAAATTAAAAAAAAAAAAAAAATATATTGCAGCAACATATTTATTGCATCTTCTAACTGAAAAAAAAAAGCGCTCGCTTTGAACATAACTGGATGTTCTGTTTAAGCAGTCAATTGGCGTTTTTCTCTATTCCTAGAGACCATCCAGGTAGGAACCTTTCTGAAATTACATGCCTATGCTTTACTTTCTAAACAACAACAATGACAACAACAGACTGCAATACTGAAAAAAAATGCAAAAAAAATTCTTGTAACAGGGTGGTTTGAGAACTATACCCCTCCTTACGGTTTTCAGATCAATACCGCCTGTTGGCAGGATCATGGTGTTAACCCTTGACAAATGACCAATGACATTAGCTGCCCATCAACTGTCTGTGCTATAGAGCAGCCTGTTGTCAAGGACATGCTGTAAGCATGTTGTGACATGAAAGTGCCATGCGTCAGTCCACCTCAATGTCAGACAGGCAGGAAACACCAAGACCAGACCTAGACAGCCCCAAGGAAACCCTGTACAAGCATGTCACACACCATACTGCTGACAAACACACACATACATGCACATCATTCACACACACACACACACACACACACACACACACACACACACACAATGACATGCCTTTTACAAACACATCCTCCTACAGTGCCACACTGCCATTCTGTCCCCTCCCTGCTGTTCTCAACACTGTCACCCACACACTCTCTGGTTCCTCAGTGTTCACACTGTTGTCACAGCACACAAACAGCCTCAGGGCACCCAACAGACCCCTCCCTAAACTGTGATTTTCTCTGAAAATCTACACAGCTCACAGAGACTCTTAAATACAGACCATTCTTGCAGATTTTTCATGATGCATGTTCCAAAAGTCAAAATAATGCATCACGTTTCAAAAGTCAGAATCATTGCAAAGTGTTTGTTTGGTGAAACTGAAAATGGCCTGTTTGGGGGGGGGGGGGGGGGGGGGATTCAAGGGTGGGTCTGAGGCTCACACTCAAAGTGTTTCATTTTCTCACTTTTAAGAACCTGTGCAACGAAAATGCACTCTGCTACACTCTCATTACTGCTGGTGTAATAATCATCCTCTCTTATTGTTCTCATCTGAATCTCCCTTGTAAAATCAGCCACTCATACTCCCACACCCTTCAGCCCAATCATCAGCCCTCCATTCCCTCACACCCCTCAGCCCAATCATCAGCCCTCCATTCCCTCACATATCTCAGCCCAATCATCATCCCTCCATTCCCTACACCTCTCAGCCCAATCATCAGCCCTGCATTCCCTCACACCCCTCAGCCCAATCATCAGCCCTACATTCCCTAACACCTCTCAGCCCAATCATCAGCCCTCCATTCCCTCACACTCCTCAGCCCAATCATCAGCCCTGCATTCCCTCACACCCCTCAGCCCAATCATCAGCCCTCCATTCCCTCACACCCCTCAGCCCTATCAATCAGCCCTGCATTCCCTCACACCCCTCAGCCCAATCATCAGCCCTGCATTCCCTCACACCCCTCAGCCCAATCATCAGCCCTCCATTCCCTCACACACCTCTCAGCCCAATCATCAGCCCTCCATTCCCTCACACCTCTCAGCCCAATCATCAGCCCTCCATTCCCTCACACCCTCTCAGCCCAATCATCAGCCCCTCCCTCCATTCCCTAACACCCCTCAGCCCAATCATCAGCCCTCCATTCCTCCCCTCAGCCCAATCATCAGCCCTCCATTCCCTCACACCCCCAGCCCAATCATCAGCCCTGCATTCCCTCACACCCCTCAGCCCAATCATCAGCCCTCCATTCCCTCCTCAGCAGCCCAATCATCAGCCCCCTCCATTCCCTCCACCCCTCAGCCCAATCATCAGCCCTCCATTCCCTCACACCCCTCAGCCCAATCATCAGCCCTCCATTCCCTCCATTCAGCACACCCCTCAGCCCAATCATCAGCCCTCCATTCCCTCACACCCCTCAGCCCAATCATCAGCCCTCCATTCCCTCACACCCCTCAGCCCAATCATCAGCCCTTCATTTCCTCACACCCCCTCAGCCCAATCATCAGCCCTCCATTCCCCCTCCTCAGCCCAATCATCAGCCCTCCATCCCTCCTCAGCCCAATCATCAGCCCTCCATTCCCTCCACCCCTCAGCCCAATCATCAGCCCTCCATTCCCTCACACCTCAGCCCAATCATCAGCCCTCCATTCCCTCACACCCCTCAGCCCAATCATCAGCCCTCCATTCCCTCACACAGCCCAGCCCAATCATCAGCCCTCATTCCCTCACACCCAGCCCAATCATCAGCCCTCATTCCCTCCTCAGCCCAATCATCATTCCCTCCATTCCCCTCACCCAATCATCAGCCCATCATCAGCCTCATCCCATCAGCCCTCCCCTCACCCCCAATCAATCAGCCCTCCATTCCCTCACACCCTCAGCCAGCCCAATCATCAGCCCTCCATTTCCCTCACACCCCTCAGCCCAATCATCAGCCCTCCATTCCCTCCATTCAGCCCATCATCACCCCATCAGCCCAATCATCAGCCCTCCATTCCCTCCCCCCTCAGCCCAATCATCAGCCCTCCATTCCCTCCACACAGCCCAATCATCAGCCCTCCATTCCCTCCTCAGCAGCCCAATCATCAGCCCTCCATTCCCTCCTCAACCCAATCAGTCATCAGCCCTCCATTCCCTCCTCAGCCCAATCATCAGCCCTCCATTCCCCCTCAGCCCAATCATCAGCCCTCCATTCCCTCCCTCAGCCCAATCATCAGCCCTCCATTCCCTCACACCCCTCAGCAATCATCATCAGCCTCCATTCCCTCCTCAGCCCTCAGCCCAATCATCAGCCCTCCATTCCCTCCACCCCTCAGCCCAATCATCAGCCCTCCATTCCTCACACCCCTCAGCCCAATCATCAGCCCTCCATTCCACTCCTCAGCCCAATCATCAGCCCTCCATTCCCTCCTCCCCCAGCCAACCCAGTCATCAGCCCTCCATCATCCCTCCTCAACCCAATCAACTCACCAGCCCTTCGCAGCTGGGCAACCAGCCGGAAGATGAGAGACATGAGGATGACGGAGAAGAGGCCCTGCACCCCTCTGCAACGAGGTCGGTATCACACAGTTCTCCACCAGCTCCCCCACCGAGATGCGGTCATACTGTACGGGCGGGCCGTCATAGCCCTGACGGTAGGCCCTCAGCCATTCGGCATCTCCATCTCGGGACATCTCCCTCCTCGTCCTCCTCACCAAAGTAGTCAAAACATGCTCTCCTCATCCCCCTCGTCCATCCCTTCGAAGAAGTAGTCCCCATCATCGTAATACATACTGAAATGCAGAGGAACAGAGCCAGGGCTTTAAGCATGCTGTCAAGCCACACCGGGATTGCTTGATTGTTACTGAATGGCAATAGACGATTTCTATGTTTCTTCCATACAACCTGATTAATGACATAGGGTCAGATCAGACTATCACCATATACAGAAAACAAAAACAGACAAACAACAACAACAACAACAACAACAAAAAAAGACACCAGAGCAAGTCACAGACTCCTGTCATAAAACACATATTTGACATATTCACACAAAAAAAGAAACACTGTAACTTAGCAAGTGATATGGTTAAGGCAGATAACACTTGATCGAACTGTTACATGTCAGCCATTCTGTTCAAACATTTACAACTAGCTTTGAAAAAAAAAAAAGAGTAAAAAAATCAATCAAAACAGGTGCTCTCTCTTTCTCTTGGTTCCATCCATGGCCAAATTTTGAAGTTCACCACAGGCAAGATCTGATGCCAAATTTGGTCTCTGAAGATGGTGTCCAAAACATGACACCAGACTTCATTTTTGTGTCTTCCTTCCACCAGCACATGATGATGTACCCTCCTCTCAAAAGTGGAATAGGATTTAACATGCATGCAGGGATTTTTTCACACATGAATAAGTCAAGCATGTGACTTTGGTTAAACTCTTGTCCTAGCAGCTAGTGACTAAAGAATCAGGAAGTAAAAGTCTGTGCAGATCTGAACATAAAAGAGAAAACCTCTTCCAGCCTGGCTGTCAATGGACACTGAACCCCGCACCTTGGAAGAAAGTCTGATGCCTTATGCTCTATATCAAATGTCAGACGTCAAAATACTAAAGTCAACATATCACACATACACACACACATGCAAACATGCATGCACGCACACATGCACACACACACACACACACACACACACACACACACACACACGCACACACACACACACACACACACACACACACACACACACACACACACACACACACACACTCACACACACACACACACACACACACACACACACTTACACAAACATACACATACACACACACACACACACACACACACACACACACACACACACACACACACTCACACACACACACACACACACACACACAGAGAAACACACATGCATTCACAGAAAGACAAGCAATGGCAATGTTCATAAAGAGTAGTATGTATATGTCTCTCTCTCTCTCTCTCTCTCTCTCTCTCTCACACACACACACACACCACACACACACACACACACACACAGAAAGAGAAACACATGTGTTCATAAAAAGACAAGCAAAGGTAATGTTCATAAAGAGTAGTATGTGTATATCTCCATCATGCTTTTTTCACACCTCGATAAACCTGCCTCCTTTGTACGCATTCTCTTTATTGATTTCTCATCAGCATTCAACACCATACAACCACATCTGATGGCAAAGAAACTCATTAACATAAATGTGGGTAACAAGCTCATTCTTTGGATAATTGATTTTCTTTACACAGAGGACACAGTCTGTTCGATATCAAAGTGTTGTTTCGTCTTCCAGAGTCATTTCAACTGGCGCACCCCAGGGTACTGTTTTATCACCAGTGCTTTTTACTCTGTACACAAATGATTGTTCAGGAAGTGATTCAACTTTGTACATTAAATATTCAGATGACTCAGCACTTGTGGATCTTTCCAACTCTGATTTTGTTTACTTCAAGGAGGTTCAAAGATTTGTTGACTGGTGCGATCATAACTATCTTGATCTGAATGTAACAAAAACGAAAGAAATGTTGATTGATTTTAGAAAGAATCCAAAAGCTGTACCACCACTTTTTATCAAAGGTGCTGAAGTAGAACGTGTTGAATCATACAAATATTTAGGAACTTTTATAGATAATAAGCTGAATTTTAAATCCCATGTTGAGTATGTCCACAAAAAATGTCAAACCAGATTATATTGTCTTCGCAAGCTGCGATCATTTCATGTGAATACTGACATTCTTCGGACATTTTATTCATGCTTCTTGGAATCTGTTCTAAACTTTCTCATTTATGTGTTGGTATGGTGGGTTGACTGTGAAGAGCAGAAATGTGCTTGAGAAAGTGGTGAACATGGGAGGAAAAATCGTTGGTGAGAGACAAAAAAAAAGTCTGAGTGAGCTATACAGGCGCCGTGTTTGTTTGTAAAGCGAAGAAGATTACGTGTGACCAGACCCACGTTCTTGCAAATCAGTATGACCTCTTCTTCAGTCAGGACGAAGATATCGATCGGTTAAATGCAGAAGTGTCAGATTTAAACAAAGTTTTATTCCACTGTCCATTGATTTCATGAACCGAGAAGATGTTTAATTGAAATCCAAATTCCTCTATATGATGTATGTCATATGTGAGAAAATGGGTAATGTGGCTAAATTATTGTTTATTTGCTGTGAATGTGTGTGACCACAAATTAATTCTCAAATTGAGATAATAAAGTTTACTTGACTTGACTTGACTTGATATATGTATCTCACGCGTGTGCGCACACACACACTCAACACACACACAAAAACACACATGCGTTCACAGAAAGATAAGCAAAAGCAATGTTCATAAAGAGTAGTATGTGTATGTATGAGTTATCACACACACACACACACACACACACACACACACACACACACACACACACTCTCTCTCTCTCTCTCTCTCTCACACACACACACACACACACACACACTACTGTGCACTTAAATTCAGTCTTCTTCTGCGTAACCAAGGAAACAGAATTCTGCTAGTTAAGCATCCTCCCTCAGGTTTATTTGTTGTAAACTGAAGTGTGTGTGACAGGGATGGGTGGAGAATGGGGAGGAGAGAGAGGGGGGGGGTGGGATAAGAATGGACAGGAGTGGAAGGTTCTCAGAAAAGTGCCTTGCTGCTGCCATGTTGCAAAGAGAAGCATTTTAATTTTAAGTGTAATGCACTTTCAAACTGTAGCTGATCCAACATGATCGTGATAACAAATAACTGGAATCTTTGATATTGTCCTGTAGTGATATTCTAAAGGTACATTCTACAGACTGCACTGAAAATGCCTCGTAAAACTTTCTGCAAAACCTTTATCAAACTTTACAAAGCAACCATTATCTTAAACAGTTTTGGGGAGTGGGAACCGTTCTTAATAGCCTATAACTCTGGCAAAGTGTGTCTGATCCAACAGTGGCCTGCAGACTCAAACAGGGAATAAACAGTATTGTGTCAATTCTGAGCTTCAGCATTATTACAAACCAGCCAGGCACTCAAGGCTCTTTCACGGCTGTCAGCACACTGAGAGAAAAAAAAAACCCCAAAAACGTCCTGTCCTGAGAAACAGACCATCAACAAAGAAAGCTGTCCATAAGAAATGTACAGTGGTTCACAGCATGGCAGATTAACTTGTGACGTCCTTCAGCCAGATACCACAAAGCTGGCACTGAGGGCACTGCTCATTCTGTTGGATTCATACAGCTAACAGTTATTATTATCATCGTCATTGTTATAATCAAGAGTACTTATGTAGCACCTATCCTTGGTTAGAGACCAAGTTCTAACTGCTTTACAATTTGCACTCTCATTTACACAACAGTGCAGTTTACAAAAATAAGTTCAAAACAAAACAAAACAAAACAAACGAACGGAAAGATTTCAATTAAAAAAAGAAAAAGAGAGGTCAGCCATCAAAATGCTTTTGAACAAACAGTACCACAGAATGGACAGCTGGTGGCCATGCCAACCGTTGTTAAGACTCTCATTACCTGGTTGCCAAGTGACAACTAAAGACTAGCAATGCCAGTTGCATGTAACACTTTTCTGTTATTCAACAAGAGAAGAATAGTAGCAAGTTTTTCTTTGATTTAACAAGAGAGAAAAAAAAGCAAAGATTTTCTAGAGAGAAGGATGAATGGGTTACATTCAAATAGGAAAACAACAAACAACAGTTTACCAAAAAGAAAAAAAAAAAAGGCAAAGACAGTCACAGAACAAAGGAAGTAATCAGCACTGAATCTCTCTAGAACATGGGAGAAACAACTCTATATTTACCCCCACTGCCCCCCCCCCCCTAAACCCCCCCCCCCCCCTCTCACACACACACAATGCCTCCTCATGGGGAAAAGGAGAAAGTAAAACAACTTTCTAAAACACCAGAACAGACAGGTGAGTGGGCAAAAATGGCAAACAAACAAAGAAAAAAGACAATAAAAAGACAGAAGAAGAGAGAGAGAGAGAGAGAGAGAGAGAGAGAGAGAGAGAAGAGAGAGAGAGAGAGAGAGAGAGAGAGAGAGAGAGTTTTTTTGACACTTTGATATTTTACCGTCATTACCAAGAGGTCTTTTGACAAGGGAAGGGGGGGGGGGGGGGGGGGGGGGGGGGGGGGGGGGGGGGGGGGGATTAACAGAACGATAACATTTACCTCTTCCTTTCCTTGCAAACAAATAGAACACATTTCTTCCCAGTGTGTATCAAATCAAAGGTTAAAAATAAATAAATAAATAAATAAAATTGTAACATTTCCATATATCCTCACACACAGGAGTAATACAAAAACAAAACAAAAAAAAAACAAAAAAACAAACAAAAAAAACAGAGAGACAGACAGACAGGCAGGCAGGCAGACAAAGACAGAGGCAAAGACAGAGGCAAAGACAGAAAAGGAAAGAATAAGTAACCAACAACAAAAAATGACCATGGAGGGGTCACATGAAGGTAGTTTCTCATTGCAATATCACATCCAGTGGGGGGAACAAACCAACTAACCAGCCAACAAAAGAAAACCTCCCCGATCAGCTGGTCCTGTCAAAATTAAATCTGTGATCAGCAACAGCTACTGTATACACACACAGACACAGACACAATCGATCAATCAATCTATCAATCTATCTATCTATCTATCTTAGGGATTAAAAACACAGCTGACAATCTTTTCCCGTCAGCACAAATTCAATAATATATATAGATAGATGGGGATAGGCAGATGGGCAGATATAGATATATATAATCAAGTCAAGGTTAACTCATGTACTTTGACTGTATACAAAATATCATACACAAAACTTAAATTTTAACTTAAAATGGTATCTTACTGACTGGAGATGTACATTAAGTTTATAATAATGAAAATTTTTTAAAAAGAAATAAAAACAAACACACGCATATGAAAATAGTATTTATAATGAAATCTGTCTGCAACTGAACAATTCAGAAGAAAAATATAAAAACAAGAACTTGAGTAAAGTCAAACCCACCTGTAAATGAACAAATTCAGTAATAACAGGAGACAAAAAAATGTTAACAATCAGCTCACAAACCCACAAGAAATTCCATCAAAATTTTAAACAAAAAAACAAATCCTGAACAAACCCAACAGAAAGCACCGCCAAAAGAGATGGTCAAGAGTCAAACCATGAATGTCTGAACTCACATCCCCAGCCCCCAGCCACTGTCTGTGAGTGTGAACCAGCAATACCACCACTGTCCACCACCTTGCCACAGGAGATGCAGGATCAATACCACACCATCACCTTGGCTGTAAAGCGACAAAAAACATCTGCTTAGACACACACATCCCTTCAGCTCCTAGTGTCACCTTCTCCTTCCTTCCTTCCTCCTCCTCCTGCCACCTCTGCTTCCTCACCTCTTTCCCCTCCCCCCCCCCCCACCTCACCTATCACCATCACACTTCTGCCCTCGGTCCTCACTCATCTACACAATTGGTGCAAGGGTTTGGGGGGGGGGGGGGGGGGGGGGGGGGGTGCCGGCAAGCCAAGTGGTCGTTGATCTGTCTGGCCAATCAATGATTAACACACCAGACAGCATCTGTGGCAGAAGGGTGGCCCACTAAATTGGTTGGGTCACAGTGATCTGCTGAGACACCAGGAGAAACCAGTAAACTGGCTGGGTCACAGAGTTGTGATGAAACACCTGGAGAAATCAGTACATTGGCTAGGTCACCATGATTCAATCAATCAATGAAACACCATGAGAAACCAGTAAATTGGCTGGGTCACAGTGATCCGGTAAGACACCAGGAAAAACCAGTAAATTGGCTGGGTCACAGTGATCTGGTAAGACACCAAAAAACCAGTAAATTGGCTGGGTCACAGTGATCCGGTAAGACACCAGGAGGAAACCAGTAAATTGGCTGGGTCACAGTGATCTGGTAAGACACCAGGAAAAACCAGTAAATTGGCTGGGTCACAGTGATCTGGTAAGACACCAGGAAAAACCAGTAAATTGGCTGGGTCACAGTGATCTGGTAAGACACCAGGAAAAACAGTAAATTGGCTGGGTCACAGTGATCTGGTAAGACACCAGGAAAACCAGTAAATTGGCTGGGTCACAGTGATCTGGTAAGACACCAGGAAAAACCAGTAAAATTGGCTGGGTCACAGTGATCTGGTAAGACTCCAGGAGAAACCAGTAAAATTGGCTGGGTCACAGTGATGTGATGAAACACCAGGAAAATCAGTAGATTGGCTGGGTCACAGTGATCCAATGAAACACAAACAGAAACCAGTAAATTGGCTGGGTCGCAGTGATCTAATGAAACACCAAGAGCAACAAGTAAACTGGATGGGTCACAGTGATTAGATGAAGCACTTACAGAAACCAGTGGCTGGTCACAGTGATGTGATGAAACACATGGAGAAACCAGTAAATCAGCTGGGTCACAGTAATGTGATGAAACGCAAGGAGAAACCAGTAAAAAGATAAACCAGTAAATTGGCCGAGTCGCAGTGATCTAATGAAACACCAAGAGCAACAAGTAAACTGGATGGGTCACAGTGATTAGATGAAGCACAAAGAGAAACCAGTGGCTGGGTCACAGTGATGTGATGAAACAGATGGAGAAACCAGTAAATCGGCTGGGTCACAGTAATATGATGAAACGCAAGGAGAAACCAGTAAACTGGCTGGGTCACAGTGATTAGATGAAACACAAAGATAAACCAGTAAATTGGCCAAGTCACAGTATGTGATGAAACACAAGGAGAAACCAGTACATTGGCTGGGTCACAGTAATGTGATGAAAGACAAAGAGAAACCAGTAAATCGGCTTGGTCACAGTAATTAGATGAAACACAAAGAGAAACCAGTAAATCGGCTTGGTCACAGTAATTAGATGAAACACAAGAGAAAAAACAGTAAATTGGCTGGGTCACAGTGATGTGATGAAACACAAAGAGAAACCAGTAACTTGGCTGGGTCACAGAGATCTAATGAAACACAAGAAGCAACAACTGAACTGTATGGGTCACAGTGTTTAGAAGAAACATAGGAGAAACCAGTAAATTGGCTGGGTCACAGTGGTGTGATAAAAACACAGGGAGAAACCAGTAAATTGGCTTGGTCACAGTAATCAGATGAAACACAAGAAGAAAGCAGTAATTTGGCTGGGTCACAGTGATGTAATGAAACACAAGAAGCAACCAGTAATTTGGCTGGGTCACAGTGATGTGATGAAACACAGGGAGAAACCAGTAATTTGGCTGGGTCACAGTGATGTGATGAAACACAAGGGGAATCAGTAAATTGGCTGGGTCACAGTGATTAGATGCAACACAAAGAGAAACCAGTAAATTGGTTGAGTCACAGTAAAGTGATGAAACACAAGGAGAAATCAGTGAATTGGCTGGGTCACAGTGATTAGATGCAACACAAAGAGAAAAACCAGCAATTTGGGTGGGTCATAGTGACTAGATGAAACACAAGAAGAAACTAGTAAAATGGCTGGGTCACAGAGATCTAATGAAACACATGGAGAAACATATAAACTGGCTTCAGTCAAAACTTCTCAGATGATATACAAGCAGTAAAAACTAAACTGGCTGGGTCACAACGATCAGATGAACTGCAAGGGGAAACCAGCGGTGCAATGATACACATGAAGTCATAACTAAACTGACTGGATCACACTTATCAAATGACACATAAGGAGAACCTGATAAACTGGCTGGCTCTAAGCATATCTGATAAAACACAAGGAGTGGCCAGTAAAATTGGCTGGGTTACCTACAGTGAACAGATGAAACACGAGGGGTAACCACTAAAACTAACAGGGTCAAAGCAATTAAATGGACAGTGGTAGATGCACATCTACTAAACGGGTGGGGTCAGAACGATTACATGAAACATAAGAAGTAACCATTAAATTGCTTGGGGTCAGAACGATTACATGAAACACAAGAAGTAACCATTAAACTGCTTGGGGTCAGAATGATTACATGAAACACCAGAAGTAACCATTAAACTGCTTGGGGTCAGAACGATTACATGAAACACAAGAAGTAACCATTAAACTGCTTGGGGTCAGAACGATCACATGAAACACAAGAAGTAACCATTAAACTGCTTGGGGTCAGAACGATCACATGAAACACAAGAAGTAACCATTAAACTGCTTGGGGTCAGAACGATTACATGAAACACAAGAAGTAACCATTCAATTGTTTGGGGTCAGAACGATTACACGAAACACAAGAAGTAACCATTCAATTGCTTGGGGTCAGAACGATTGCATGAAACACAAGAAGTAACCATTCAATTGCTTGGGGTCAGAACGATTACATGAAACACAAGAAGTAACCATTCAACTGCTAGGGGTCAGAGCGATTACATGAAACACAACAAGTAACCATTAAATGGCTGAGTCACACATGATTACACGAACTTGAAACACGAGGAATGACCACCAAAAATGGCTGGGTCACTGTGATCAGATGATACATGAAGAATGAAAACATCACTGGCTTCATTTCAATACCGAAACAACTATCTCTAAATGACAAACTTGCAACTGAATGTTTATGCTTGTTTAACAATTACCTGAATTTTTTTTTTAGAAAAATGGACAGAAAACACTTAAAATCTTTATTTCATTTTATTTCTTTTGGCTGATGTTTACCTGCGGTTAAACACAAAATAGGACAGAGAGAAGGCACAACTTGGCAGGTTCAACTTCTCTGACCTGAACTCTCAGGCTCTCACTGAATTTGGCAATTACACAAAACCCTTTTTGGTAGAGTATTTTTTTTTTTTTTAATTAAAAAATGGCAGGCTGTTCAATAGATTAAAAGCAATTCTGCATTAATTTCAGCACAAAATATAGACAGAAGTGTCAGTTCTATGAAAGGAAAATGGCAGACCAATCTTGAGCACACACACACACACACACACAAATAACAAATAAATCCAGAGATATGGGACTAACATTTACAAAGTTGACCATGGCAGTGAAAGAGGTGCATATTATCAGCCATCTGGAAAGACTGACTCGGTAGTCTAAAAACTTAATATTCACATTGCAAATAAAATATTTGGGGAAAAAAAAACCAAGAAGCAACAACAGCTCTTTGCCAATGTGTGGCATTCTTTTGGTTTACATTGCTTTGGGTTGTTACTTTTTAAAAACTGGCTGATACTGGTAAGCACAGTTCGGCAGATGCTAGCCCAATTACAGGCCGGTGCTTAATGACTGTCAAAATTACTGGTTTAGGGCTGTCTTTTAAGTGGTTTTTTTTTTTTCACTTCTAGGATAATGCACCTTGCTGCTATTGATACCTGCAGCAAATCAGACATTCAGAAATTCTCTATGAAGATATGAAGGACTCTAGCTAGCAGGGCTCTCAGATCATGGGGGCAAGTCATCTGGACAATTAGCTTACACAGCTGCTGAAGCAGGAACAGCCATAACTAAATCATCAAACTCAAAAGTATTGACATCTAGGGAATCACAGAACGACCAGTGACCAAAACAAAGAACGCAGTCCTCACTAAGTAAAAACAGTAACATCTCTTCCCAAATAACAAGACCTGTGATCTGTGACGGCAAACTATAAGACGTCTTTCCAGAAAATGTAACCTGTGACTATCAGAATCACTGGGTCATTAGTTTCATTTTGCCCGTTCCTGTCAAGCAATGCCAAGGCTTTATTTCAAAATATTCAAAATCAAAGGAAATACAGGAAGAAATAATTGTGGGTTGAAAAACGTAAAATTCCAGCCTAATGGGAAACATCTGAACAGATCTTCAACATCAGCTGGCTGACAACAGTGATACAGGAGTCAGTTCAACATCAACACAATCGCTGTCCTATTCACTTCAAGAAAGCTACTGACCATGCTTGGCATGAACTTCATAAAAGTTTATGGCTAGTCATGGGGGATTGTCACTTTGATGACAAATTTCTTCACGGCATCCCAGCATTTCGGAAGTTTTTTTTTTTTTTTCTAAAAACATCTACGTAAGCTAGTTTTCTTTCTTTTGTTTTGTTCCACATTTATCTAAAGAATATTGCTGGAAGACTTCCACCTCTGCTGAGGTGACCTTTGATGCTGATGTTAAAAAATCCTAACATTTCCTAACACTGGCTCATTTTACACCCACTTTGAATATTGAATGCTTGTCACTTCATTATTTCTGAAATAATTTTCTCCAACCCTCTGTCTGAGTAAAACAAATAAAAAGGATTGCACTTTACAACCTTTACAGAAGCATCATCTGAGTTGGTTTACTTATGCAGCATCAGCCTTGGTGTAGTGTTAATACCACATTGGAAGTTAAATGGTTAACTTATATGTCACTATGGACATCAAACGGTTGATAAGTAGTCAGGCGGAACTCCAGGAACTCAAGTGACTGGGGAAAGACGTTAAGTATCCACACAGAATGGAAGTCAGCCCACAGAAATGCAAAATCTTGGTTGACATTTCTACTAGTTGTAGACAACATGCAGAACTCGACTGACTCAACATCATGCTGAACAGACACTGGACAAATAGTTCTGAGGTCATCCTGAGCAAGGGTGGCAGATCAACAAAGGAAGACACTCTGGAACTCACTCCCTTCCAAAGTACTCAAGCTTCTTCCTTCCCGACCTCCCAGTGGCCACAGTTCAACAGACAGCAGCAGAATGCCCCATGAAAAACACTACCTGCAGCTTCTCACTTGGCAGCAGAATGCTCCATGAAAAACACTAAACTGCAGCTTCTCACTTGGCAGCAGAATGCCCCATGAAAACACTAAACTGCAGCTTCTCACTTGGCAGCAGAATGCCCCATGAAAAACACTAAACTGCAGCTTCTCACTTGGCAGTAGAATGCCCCATGAAAAACACAGAACTGCAGCTTCTCACTTGGCAGCAGAATGCCCCATGAAAAACACTAAACTGCAGCTTCTCACTTGGCAGCAGAATGCCCCATGAAAAACACTAAACTGCAGCTTCTCACTTGCACTTTGATCATGTATGAATGGGCTGTATGCATGTGTTACATTATGTCCATGTGTACAGAAGTTTCGCTAGTCTACTGAAGTTATGGGTGCATAGTACTGGCAAGGAAAAAAGAATTCTGAAACTAACCGTCAAGCAGCTGGTGCAATCAAGTGAGAGCCAACTGATTCATTAAATCCTAAATCAATGGCATAAACCTTCTGATCAGTTTCCAATCCAGATTTGCATTGTCTCTGGCTAGACGTCTTTTGTTTAAAACATTGCATGGAGAAGGCTTTTCAATCACCATTGCTAAACCACTTCCCGTTTCTATTGGTTTCTATTAGTCTTTGATTTTGTGGTCCAGATTATTACTCCTTATTTACTAGTGTTAGTCAAATGGCTTCCTGGTGTAGACGATTTTTGGACCTCAATAATACACTCACCCCTGTGGTAACAGGTGTTGTAAAAACCATGGCGTGTGTGTGTGTGTGTGTGTGTGTGTGTGTGTGTGTGTGTGTGTGTGTGAGTGACAGACTTCAGTATGTTTAAATTTGCTTACATTAATAGGATGGGCCCTACAGAATTTTTTTCCTCATAATCATCATTCTATCATCAAGTCAGCAGAAGGCTTGGTCTGGGTATGTCTACCATACAACTCAGACTTGTATCAAAATCCATGATAAATCCCAGTCCATCGAACTCCCATTACAAATAAAATTCTGCAAGTAATTTCTGGTCTCCAAGCATCTGCATAAATGTAAGAGCTAGATTAAGCTACTAAAAGCAGGACTTAAGTGAAAATCCCAGCAGTGCAACTCAAGCGTCAATGGAATTTGAGCCACAATCATCAGACGGAATCACAGCATCTACACAGTACATTACAAGACAAATGACCCAATTGGACAGAATATCAAAGACTGCAAGCAAACAAGAATCTCTCCTTATATAGTTTCAGAAATCTATGTAAAAAACGAAACAATTCTCTGGTAGTGGTACTAGCATTTATCAGGCACTGATTCCCAGTTCAACCAAGTTGATACAGCCATTACAGGACATAGTACACAGTGGATGCCAGAAAGACAGTTTGAATAATTTCAGGATGGTAAAAAGACTGGTCTAGTTACAACACTGCTGCACAGTTGTGCATGACTGTGGAAAGCTGGGGATATGTAAACTGTCTTTCGACTGAGCACCATCCCTTCAGCTTGTTCTTACAATTAAACAGTTCATTTTCTTGTGTTCCATACACACTGAGAAAAATGAAGCTGGGAGAAAGAACAGTAATGATGGTGCTTGATCCAGAGATATTCACTATAATTCAGATATGTATGAGTTTATGTGTGTTTGAGTATGAGACAGAGAGACCGACGAGAGAGATACAGAGGGAGAGAAAGAGCGAGAGAGAGAGAGAGAGAGAGAGAGTGTGTGTGTGTGTGTGTGTGTGTGTGTGTGTGTGAGTATATGTCTACTCGCATGTACATGGGGGGGGGGGGGGGGGGGGGGGGGGGGGGGGGGTGGGGGGGGGGGGGGGGTGGGGGGGGGGGGGGGGGGGGGGGGTGGGGGGGGGGTGGGGGGGGGGTGACAGCCTGACGAAGCCTGTAAAAGTGAATAAAATAATGGAGGGATTCTGTGACCTGACATTTTTTCTTCAAATAAACACACATGCACATGCATATGCACGCGCGCGCTCACGCGCACACACACACACAAACATAATTTTATGTAAGTATACCCGGACTCGCTAGGTCATATATTCTATTGTCAAGGGCTGGGTATAGAAATATATTAGTATTTTTACCTTTTTTTTTTTTTTTTTCCATATTTACTTAAGGAAGTTCTTATTGGATAACCAGTAGGATATACAAAACAGGAGAGATTGAAAGAAGTACAATGAAAGGAAACAAAAATAAGTGATGAATAAGAGATAACATGAAAGCAAAAACTGAGAGAGAGAGAGAGAGAGAGAGAGAGAGAGAGAGAGAGAGAGAGAGAGAGAGAGAGAGAGAGATAGAGAGAGAGAGATTTCCCAAGGCTACCGATAAGCAAGATGCTCTTTTCTTCTGGCCCTTGTCACTTCTGGGACTTAATACTAACACATTAACACTTTTACACAATCTAAAACCGACTTACAGAACATACAGAGATGATGAATTCATAATGATCAATTATTACCATGGGAAGAAAACATGCATGCACACTAAAACTGTGCGTCACGAACCACACACACACATATACACACACACACGCGCGCGTACACACACACACACCTGAGAAAGGGAAAGGGGGGGGGGGGGGGGTGAGAGAGAGAGAGAGAGAGAGAGAGAGAGAGAGAGAGAGTTCAAAGGCATGTATGGCATGCATTCAAAAGAGTACTTGCAAACAAATAATATACACAACATACCTAACAAACTAATGGGGCAAAACGGCAACTTGTTAATAAAAGAATCGCTTCTTCAGCTTACACGTCAGATCAATCTACGCCATTCCCGCATGCGAACGTGAATCATTAGAGTAACTACCCTTTCGGAGGCGGGAGGAGGGGGAAGGGGAGGGAAGAAAAAAGTAGATTGACTTCTCTCCCTTTATAAAACTGACCGCAGAGTAACACACATTAGAATGAAACAAAGATGAAATGGCACAAAACAAAATCAAATCTTTTCAATCAAGGTATGCTATGAAAAGGGCTCACACAATAATGAAACAGTATACAC
>JADBJO010003275.1:183255-203255 GCA_016801955.1 Conus betulinus
ATCAAAACATTCCAAGGAGATGCAAGACAAGCAATTTGAAGCACCAGGGGAAAAAAAATGAAATAAGCACAAATCGGGGGGAGATGCATAATGATGGCCCAGTCACCACCACGGGGGGGGGGGGGGGGGGGGGGGGGGGGGCGGGGGAGGATGTCATATAGATAATAAATCACAACAGAACTGTGTGTGTGTGTGTGTGTGTGTGTGTGTGTGTGTGTGTGTGTGTGTGTGTGTGTGTGTGTGAGAGAGAGAGAGAGAGAGAGAGAGAGAGAGAGAGAGAGAGAGAGAGAGAGTGTCGCATAAGAATACAAGCATACAAGCATAACAACATAATGAAAAGATTGCAGGTAAAAGTAGGAAACACACACGTGCGCGCGCGCACACACACATACACACACACACGCGCGCGCGCGCGCGCGCGCAGCGCGCGCGCGCGCGTACTCGTATACAGCATACTTATTAAACGGAATAAACATGCATTTCAAGTACAAAACACTTTCTAAATAGTCAGGGTCATACAAAAGGCAAAGAGGGTGTTGGTGGTTGGTGGTGGATTTATGGCGAAGTATGCAAGTATTGGCACATAAGATGGTTGAAATAATGGTGTTTGAAGGTTGCTATGCATTGGTGTTGTTTGGTTGATTCAGGGAGCGAGTTCCATTGACAGGAACCTGAATATGTTAAACTGGATTTGAATAAATTCAATTCTAGGAAGGGACATGAACATTTTGGGTAGAGTCCTTGAGGAATTAATTGAGAATCTGTGAACTAATGTTGAGGGTGCCTTCCCAGACACAATCTTGTGCATTATGATCCCTTTTTGTTGTATTCTAATCTCAGACTTAAGGGGAGAACTTGAATCTTTATATAGTCCGAGTCCAGAAGACTACTGCTTTTTAGGAGGACTAATTTGAGTGCTCGCTTGTGTAGGCTTAGCAATGGTTTGAGGGTGTTAGCGCTAGCAGAGTCCCATAGAGTAGATCCATAGTCTATGTATGATTGGATATGAGACTGGAAAAAGAGCTTGCGTGAATGCAGGTCGAGGAAGCGTTTGATTCTGGAGAGTTGATAAACTTTCTGCGAAATTTTGCTGCACAGTGAGGTTATGTGAGTTTGCCAACTAATATTGTTATCAATTGTTATTCCTAGCACTTTGAGGAATGTAACCTGTTCAACTGGTACATTTTTAAGATGTACAGGAGGAACTTAATAGTGAGATTTTGTCTTTTTTGCCTAGTTGTGATAAGCATGGATTTTTTTTTTGAGGGTGAAGTGACATGTGATTTAATTCAGTCCATCTTACGAGGTCATTTGCACTTTCTTGTAAAGTTTGTGCAAGAACAGTAACATCAGAATGATTTGTGTGTATTGTTGTATCATCAGCAAAGAGTTCACAGGTGGATGTAATATAGAGAGGTAGATCATTGATGTAAATGGTGAACAGTAAGGGACCCAGGATAGAGCCTTGGGACGCCATAGGAAAGTGTTTGAAATGAAGAAATTTGTATTAATTTTCACACATTGTTGCCTATTTGTGAGATATGAGCCAAAAAGCGTAAGAGTTTTTGTGGATAAGCCATACAATTTCATTTTCTGAGAAGAAGGTTATGGTCTATCACATCAAATGCTTTTTTTTGAAATCAATAAATAGGACACCACAATATCTGTTGTTGTTAATGCTATTTAGCCAGTCATCAACGAGGTTGATTAGGGCTGTGTGGCATGAATGGTTGTGTCGGAACCCGGACTGTCTTGGATGAAGCAAGTGGTAAGTATTAGGTGGTGTAATGTGTGTGTGTTTGTTTATGTGTTTTTCCAAAGGTTTTGGAAAGAGTGGAAGTGATTGAGATTGGTCTGTAGTTTGCAGGGTCTGAGTTGTCACCTGATTTGTAGATAGGTATGACTTTCTTTTTTTTTGAAACTATCGGGAAAATGATTTTTGTCGATGCATAAATTGAAGATGTATGTTAACGTATCTGTAATTGCTGGAGCTGCTAGTTTGAGGATTTTGCCATCTAGGCCATCCACCCCGCAGGCACCTGACTGTTTTAGGTGCGTTAGGTAGTGATAAACTTCAAAGACTGTTACTGGTGGGAATATAAAGTTCAGACGTGTGATTTTTTTTATTGGCAATATTGTTTCAGTTTTTTGAAGGTCGTTTGATCTGGAAGAATCTGTCGTGACAATGTTACTGGCTATAGTGCAAAAGTGGGAGTTCAGCTGTTCGACAGAGATGTCTTTAATTACAGTTGATTTGGAAGAAGATTTATTGTTTGTAAGTTCGTTAATAGCTCTCCATACCAATTTTTGGGTTCTGTTTGATGATATTAGTTCTCGATAATATTTCGTTTTTTCTCTGCGCTTCTGTGAATTTATTGCATTTCTCAGTTTTTTAGATTCCTCTTCATAGCCATGTTGTTTAAGCATATCTAAGGTAACCTGCCTCCTGTAACTCTTTAGTGTACCATGCCGGCTTAGGATCATGTCGTACTCTAATCGTTTTTAGAGGGGCGTGTTTGTCATATATTTCTGTAAATGTTTTAATCCAAAATTCAACAGCAAGATCTGGATGAGTTATGTTGAAAAACTGAGAGAGAGATTGAGTTAAGCAAGTCATGCAGAAAATCTTGGTTGTTAAAGTTTGTAAAGCAACGGTAGGTTATTGTCTTGTGTCCCGTTTTGGGAATTTTTACTCCTTTTTTGGACCATGTGATACAAATTGGGTAATGATCACTACAGTTTAGAACAGGGACGCAGGCTTCTGCTACGTTAGTTTTATCTGAAATATATAAATGGTCGATAAGTGTCTTCGAGTTTGGTGTGACTCTTGTTGGAGAATCGATGAGTTGATGCAAATTAAATAGGTTGAATGCTTGTGTCCATTGGTTTTGCATTTTCAGAAGATCTATGTTAAAGTCTCCAAGTAAAATGATTTCCTTGGATTCTAGCGAGACTGCATCCATCATTGTAATAAATTTGTCGACCCAGTTTACCCTTTCAGATGGGTTCCTGTAACAGAATCCAACCAAAATGGGAGGGTTTCTTTTCAGCTTAACTTCTATCCAGACACATTCTACATCTTTACTTTTAGGTGTAGAAGTCGTTTGAAGGTAGGGTTTTCGCTAATGTAGATAAGAAGACCCGTCTCTTTCGGTTGTGTAGGATCTTTCCGGATTGTGTTATATCCTGGAATAGTTACATCATTGTCGCTAATGCGCGTGCAGCTAATCTGGATTCAGAGAGTCCTAAAATATGAAAGGGTTTTCCATGATTCCAAATCAGTGTTGATATATCTGATGTCTTGTTAACTGCATGTTGGATATTAAGGTGACAGATTCGGAGTCCTTCTTTGCATGGCCATGCAGACTGGTTCTTGCTCATTTCTAGTTGTGTACTGATGTGATGATAATAAGAGACGGCGATTTTGCTCGTTGGGTGACGTTATGATGTGTATTATAAAGGAACAGAATAAAATCACATAAAAGAGCAAAAATGGGGCTGGTTTATACACCGTAACAAACTTTTAGGAAACCAGAAGGGTATGAAAAAAAAAAAAAAAAAAAAAAAAAAAAAAAAAAAAATCTTTACAGTATCTGTCCGTAACTCCTCGGCCAGATGGTATACTTATGGATACACGTTTCTGAAATGAAAATATACACTTCCTCACAAAGGAAGCAGTTTTAAAACAAGATTACACTTAAGGGGATACAGAAAGAGGTGGAAAAAGGAAAATGAAACTTAAGACAAAATATCAAAGAACCAACAACTCAAAATGAAAACAGTGGAAAAAAAAAAAAAAAAAAAAAAAAAAAAAAAGCCACTCACTCACAAATACACAAATCACGTAGCCGCACTTGTAGTTACGAGTTGGCAATGCACAATATTGCCTCGTTTGCAGTAAGCAGTAGTCTTTTTTTTAATTGCAGAGTCTGCTGCTGTAGAGGCTTTGTTCAGTCTCTTTCTATAAGGCACACAGTCTTGCGCTTTTACAAAGTCTTCTGTTGTATACTTTTTTTTTTCCACAGCACACAGTCTTGCGCTTTTCCAAAGTCTTCTGTTGTTTACTTTTTTTTTCCACAACACCACTGAAGGCACTTCTTGATACGAGAGTAATATGTCGTATTAGTACACGTGTGTGTGTGCATCCACACACATGCATGTAGAAAACTATTAATGCGCTCACAACAATTAGATATGCGCAGACACACATAGCACATGGATTATGAAATAGCTTATTGCAGTACATATCTATGTGCTATGCATTGGATATTAACATTATGCAATGACATACAAATATAAACACGGCTACTTTCACAGGCATGGCTACACACACACACACACACACACACACACACACACACACACACACACACACACACACACACACACACACACACACACGCCACGTACACACGCAGGCACACGCGCGCGCAAAACTAGTCCACACACATTATATGGACAACTAAAGTTAATTTTTGTCTTGCAAATAGTTATGACTGATATTTTGTGATAGCCTTTTCATTCAAATAACTACAAGGATACACGCACATGCACACATATACATGAACATACAGGGCTACTTTCACAGGCACCGCTACACACACACACACACACACACACACACACACACACACACACACACACACACGCACGTACACACACACACACACACACACACACACACACACACACACACACACACACACACACACACACTTTCTCTCTCTCTCTCTCTCTCTCTCTCTGTCTTATACACACACGCACGCACAGAAGCAAGCAAGCAAGCAAGCACGCACGCACGCACGCACACATACACTCTCTCTCACTCTCTCTCTTGGGGGGGAGTGTATCGGCAATAGCTGTTGAAGAGATTCTCAATACCCTTCCATCGATTCCGTCCAAGTCTCTGGTTCCTGATCGTTTGAATTTCAGCAACCATTGAAAACTTCAGTTATTGAAATATACGGTATGGTGAAAACCGAAGTGACATTTTTTGAACGACAATATTGTTGTAACTCTTGTAACTCGTTATCATTAGTTTTGTCATTTGTTATGTCATTAGCAACATTCGCAAAATGAGAGTTCAAATCTTCTGGTGATATTTCTTCTATTGATTTTTGAAGAAGAGTTCGATTTATTATTGGTTAAAAGATTAAAAGCTTTCCAAGTCACTTTTGAATTCTGTGAATATTTTTTCTTCGCTATTCGTTTCAGAGAATTTACTTTATTTCTTTGTTTTCTGAACTGGTCTTTGTCTTTTGACCTGAGATGAGGGTCTCTTTTATTTCTTTCATTGTCGATTTTCTTAGTCAACCAAGGTGGTTTGATTACATATTTCACTCTTTTCCTTACAAAAGGAGCATGTCTATTATACACAGAATTAAACGTATCAATCCAGAAGTTAACAGCATCATCGGGGTTTCTTACCTGGTAAATATAATCTAAACCTGAGTGAAGTAAATCATAAAGGAAAGCATTTCTGTCAAAATGTGTAAGGCATCTATAAAAGATTTCCTTATGTCCCAACTTGGGAATTTTAACACCTTTCTTCCTCCATGTTAAACAAACGAATGAATGGTCACTGCATCCGGTTTGTACAGAACACATTTTGACAATGCTTGCTTTTGTAATAACACAAATATGATCAATTAGAGTTTCAATATGTTCAGTAATACGTGTCGATCGATCAATTATTTATTCTAAACCATACATAGCATAAATGTGACTCCTTTTTGTTCCAGGTTTTGTCAAATCTATGTTAAAATCACCCAAAAGAATGATCTCTTTAGACTCAAAAATTGCAGCATCCATCGTTAAATTAAACTTGTCATACCAGTCGGTGGTTTCAGCTGGGTTTCTCTATAGAAACCCTACCAAGATTGATTTAGAATATCTAAGAGTAATTTCTATCCAAATAGATTCAATGCTACATTTTTTCTGAATGAGACAGTCTTTTGAAGTTTACTGAGTTTGAACAGTATAAAAGTAATCCGGTTAATTTAGGTGTAACTGGGTCAAGTCGGTTTATGTTATATAGTTAGGCAGTGGAGGGGGGGGGGGGGGGGGGACATGATCAGAGACACTTAAAGTTTGAGGGGGGCAGTGGATTGTTTCTGCGGGAAAAAGGGGTGGATAGTGAGTCATGGATTCTACTGGTGGATATCCATTAGTTGGGGCGCTGCTTTGCAGTCTGAAACTCATCCGCCTGTTCTGTTGATTTTGAATTGAATGCCCGTTATATAGACAGACCTATCTTGACGTTTAGAAGTCGCTGGTCCATTCTGTCTTGAGTTAAAAACGTGGGACTGAAAGGGGAACAAGAACTGCTTAAAAGTTCATCGCCAGTTTGGCAGTACCTGCTTCGCTGGGATGGATGAGATCACTGTACAAGGCTAGTTTGGGGCTTCCTTCAGTGGTTGTGAATGTGGTGTAATTATCCATAAAATCAACGTTCAGCATTTCACAGGCTTTCTGCATGTTGAGATCAGTGGGTGTAATAAGGGTATTGAGGTGGTGTTTGCCTCTCGCGGGTATTATTGAACTGATGACTATTCTGGCATTTGGAAAAAATCTGGGTGGCCAGGAGGCTAAGGTCACACCACGTCTCTCTGGAGACTTCTCCTGTCGCTCTACGGTCATTGATCCCTACAAGAATCATCAATACCTTGAGCTCAGGACAACCCTTTCGTTGTTGTAGCCAGTTAAACAAGTCTTCAGTTGTCATGCCTGAGGCACATACTTTTGACACAAAGTGTTACCGAGGCACTATTCTGCGCAGGTCAATGTCTCTGACAACAGAATCACCAATAAGTAGACCCGAGGTTCTGTCGGAGACTGACCGCGTTTTCAACACATCCCTGAACACTGTTGTGACTATTTTGATTCGAACACGTGTGGTGGGCAGTTCTGAGGCTCCACTGATAATTGTCTCTGGAGGAGTTCTGTTCTCGACATGCTCTTTTGCATTTTTCACTTCTGTGATGGCGAATCCATCATCTTGATAGGGATCCTGCTAACCGTTGAAATGGCGGAATTGTAGTTTCACCTCTCGGGTCAACGGGCTTCTGAGACATTTTGTTTGCAGCCACAGAAGTTGGTGCAGAGTCTTCTTTGGTTGCTGGCGTCTTGCTGCGGGGGGTGAGGGGATGGCTTGGTGCTGCAGGGGGTGAGGGGGTGGGTTGGTGCTGCAGGGGGTGAGGGGGTGGGTTGGTGCTGCAGGGGGTGAGGGGGGGGGGGGGGTTGGTGCCGCGCTAATCGGGATATCCAGATGACAAGGTGTGCCGGTGTCATGTGATTCAGTGGGTTTTAGCTTTCTTAATTCAGCGCAAATATTTCCCACTTGAGTCTTCAAAGACTGATTTTTTTTTTTTTGAGTGTGTTAATCTGTTTGCTCAGCTTAGCAATGTTTGTCTTCAGTGAATCGATGTGAGAGTGGAGCGAGTCAGACTGTGAAGCAAATTGTGCACACAGCTCATTTCTAACATATACCTTGGCATCCTCAATTTGCCAAGACACTGAATTCTTAAGTTCAGATAGAAACAACTGGAGATCAGGTACCGTGTCTTGGAATTGCTGAAATCTTCTTGCATAGTAAGTAGTTGATGCCGTTTCTCTCCGGATTACTTTCTGTCGGGGGGTGACACACAAGATGCGTCTACGAAGCGTGTGGAGGATTTTTTGAGAGTGGCTCAATTTCCTTGTCCGCAGAGGAGCTGAATGAACATGGGAAACATCGTTGATAGCATCAGATGGTAACTCATCCTCCCCAGACTGCATATGGCGTGGTGCCTGTGACTCACAAGTCAGCTGTCTAGTGCCTGTGTCAGAATTGGCTGTGCTGAGGGTGGCTACAAGGTCTGCTTCTTGTCTGGATGACAACTTGTTGAGGTCATCAACGGACTGCCTAGTACAAGCCATGGGTGTAGGAGGGAGAAGGACAAACTCTCCTGTATCTAAAGTTTTCTCACATGTAACATGTAGTGGACATATGCAACAAGTCAGAACGGATGAGCCTCTATCATCATCATCTCTGTCATCATCTGGAACCGTCATGGAAGTGGCTGTTATTGCTGGAAGCTTTAAATTAATATCATCAGATATAGAACCTAAGAAGGTCAGTGGTATGCTCGGCAATGACTTTGTCAGACAGACAACATCACCATTAGTTATGTAAGACTGCACTAGGTGCCTGATGACTTCACACTCCTCAGTGATCCCACGGCACACAGTCCCTGCCTTGGCACAACAAGGTGCCATCCTCTGAAACTGGACCTGAAATGCAAACTGAAGGCGATGCGTCCAGACGTGGGCTGGCAAGAGTACAAACGTATTACCGTTTTTTGCCAAAGAGTTTTCAACTTCAGATATCCACTGGGATGAAGAAGGAAGGATTTGTTCGTGCTCATCATAGTCAGTGGCTTCGAGCTTGATGGAGTCGCTGACGATAGCAGAACAGCGATACAGAAGCACAGTGTGCCATGTAAGAAGTTCTAAATTGCCATACCAAAATCGTTTTTGGATTTGATCGAGTTAATTTTGATTTTTTTTTTTTTTTTGCCGACTCCAAATCATGGGCCTGTTGTTGCGTGTCTGAGAGACGAGCTGTGTTCGACACTGTAACAGAACGCACACGCACAGAACCAGTTCACTGTCACAACGGTAAAAAACCCCCACTCAGATCACATCATTGCAGTGCTGACTTCGGGGATTTGTCACTCCAGTTTGTGATCACATCATCCACAGGTTACCGAGTTTTTAACAAGAATATTCGTTTAAGGCACCATTGAAACACATGGCACCGCAGAATAACAGAATTGTCAAATGTAAGGCGCCTGTACCGTCAACAGGACATCCATAACATTTTCAAATTGAATGGATCGGAACATATTCTTTCAAAATGTCGCACAATGATGGCTCGATCGGCGACAGTACTTACATCAATCAGTTCAGGGAACAACAGCATATCGATGATGCTATGAATCATAACTGAGTCGACGCTTCACCGGCGGCGTAACTCGCTAATTATGGGAGACATCTAACACCTGACTAGCCTCTTCCGACCGCCATATGTGTGTGTGTGTGTGTGTGTGTGTGTGTGTGTGTGTGTGTGTGTGTATGTATGTGCGCGCGCGCGCGCATGCGTGCGTGCGTGTGCGTGTGTGTGTGTGTGTGTGTGAGATATATTAACACTAATTTCAGATGCACATTTACAAGTCAAACTTAATAGACTATCAGTTGTTAATGGACCTGTATTTGTCCACACACAAACACACACACACACACACACACACACACACACACACACACACACACACACACACACACATACATCACATTAGATGTGTGTGTGTGTGTGTGTGTGTGTGTGTGTGTGTGTGTGTGTGTGTGTGTGTGTGTGTGTGTGTGTGTGTGTGTGAGATATTACGAAAGAGATTACATTAACACTAATGCCAGATGCGCATTTCCAAGTCAAAGTTAAATAGACTATCAGTTGTTAAGATTGGACCTGTATTTGTCCACACACACACACACACACACACACACACACACACACACACACACACACACACACACGCATATGCGCATGCGCACGAATATAAACATATCTACGCCCAAACAAATCTTAAATAAATGTTAGCGAACCGCCACGAGAAACATGGACAAACGAGTCACAAGACAAAACACGACGCGTTTCGACCTCTTAGGTCTTCTTCAGGCAAGACACAAACAAATAGGACAATGAAAATGAACGAATTTATCACTTAGCTTAGACCTCTTCAGCGCAAGCTAGGCAGGCAACTATATCTACGCCCGTTCGCGCACGCACACGTACACGCGCGCACACGTACACGCACGCAAGCACACGCGCAGGCGCGCGCGCGCGCGCACACACACACACACACACACACACACTATCTTCCTTTCTCTCTGTCTTCCTCCACCTGTCTTTTCCTTCCTGCCACCCCCCCCCCCTCCCACTTCCTTTTCCCCTCTTTGTTTCATTCTTTTTGTTTCACTCTTTTAATCCCCTCTTCCTCACTTTTCCTTCTAAGATTAGCCTGTCCTTCGTTTCATCCCTCTACAATCGTTTCTTTTCTTTCCATTCATTACTACGCTGTTAGTCACTTTCTTATCGTTTTTTTTCTTCTTCTAAATTCATTTCTTTCTTTCGTCCATTCATTTAATTGTCCGTTCGTTCGTTGCTGATTCCCCCCCCCCCCCCCCCCCCCCCCCGTGCATTTGTTCAGTCAGTCGGTCGCTCGTTCATTTGTTCATTCGTTCAGTTGGTCATCCGTTCGTAAATTCGTTCGTTCGGTCGTTCGTGCAGTCATTCATTCGTTCAGTCGGTCGTTCAGACATCATTCATGCGTTCAGTCGGTCGTTTCAAACATCATTCATTCGTTCAGTCGGTCGTTCAATCGTTCACTAGTACATTTGTATGGTCGATCGCTCGTTCGGTCAGTCAGTCGGTCGTTCAGTCATTTTTTCGTAGTCGGTCGTTCAGTCATTCATTCGTTCAGTCGGTCGTTCAGTCATTCGTTTGTTCAGTCGGTCATTCGTTCGTTCAGTCAATCAGTCGATCGTTCGGTCATTCGTTCGTTCAGTCGGTCATTCGTTCGTTCAGTCAGTCAGTCGGTCGTTCGGTCATTCGTTCGTTTAGTTGGTCGTTCGTTCGTTCGTTCAGTCAGTCAGTCGGTCGTTCAGTCATTCGTTCGTTCAGTCGGTCGTTCGGTCATTCGTTCGTTCGTTCAATCAGTCAGTCGGCCGTTCTGTTGGTCATTCGTTCAGTCGGTCGTTTACTCATTCATTCGTTCGTTCAGTCGGTCAATCGGTCATCAGTCATTCTTTCGTTCAGTCGGTTAGTCTATCGCTCAGTCATTCATTCGTTCAGTCGGTCGTTCACTCATTCCAGTCGGTCGTTCACTCATTCATTCGTTCAGTCGGCGGGCCTAAGGTAAGTCACAGATGCAGGGTGTGACATGGATGTGTGTGTGTGTCCGTGTGTGTGTGTGTGTGTGTGTGGGGGGGGGGGGGGGTGGAGTACAAGGGACATGGATGCTGGTTGTGACAAGGATGGGGGGTGGGGAGAAGCGAATCGGGGTATGGCATGTGGGGTCTATGTGGAACGCGGATGCCGGGTATATCAAGGGTACGGGATCGCGGAGCGTACAACGTAGTCGCGGGTAAAAAAGGACGTGAACATAGCGTATGACATAATGGAGTTACGGCAGTCGCTGTTGCAGGGCGACGAGAGGGTGGAGTGAGGAGGAGGAGGTGCAGATACAGGGGGTAACATGAGTGGGGGGTACAGGGACCGCAGATTTCAGGGCTGGACATGGGATGGAGCAGGGCGGGGGGAGGGGAGGGGGGATGAATCTGCAAGGCGTAACTTGGGTGGAAGTACAGGGGGGGTGTGAATGCAGGGTGTAACATGGGTGGGGGTACAGGTGCGCAGATTTCAGAGTTTGACACGGGTGGTGGTAGCGCGCTCAGATTTCAGATCATGATGCAGGTTGAGGGGGGGGTGGGGGGCGTGACACGATTGGGAATGGAGGGGGGGGGGGGGGGGGGGGGGGGGGGGGGGGGGGGGGGGGGGGGGGGGGGGGGGGGGGGGGGGGGGGGGGGGGGGGGAGATAAAGGAGGTTGCGGATTTCGGGGCATGACATAGGTCTGGGTACGGGAAGCACTGTTTTCAGAGCATGATACAGGTGTAGGGTAGGGAAGAGCCCAATATGGGTGGGCATACAGGGTGCACAGATTTCAGGGTCTGGCACGGGTCAAGGTGAAGAGGGGGGGCGGATTTCAGGACATGACATGAGTTTGGGAACAGGGAGTAAAGATTTCAAGGCAGAACAGGGTGAGCGCACAGGAGGCGTCGATGTGTAGGGTGTGACGCAGATGAGCACTTTGGGGCATATTGTGGCATGGATACAGGACGTGACACGCGTTATATATCGGGGCAGAAGGGTGATGATGCAGGGCGTGACATGGGTTGGCGTATTGGGGCTGAGGGGGTGCGGATGAAAGGCGTGACGCGAGTGTGGAATGTATTGACAGGGGGGGGAGCGTGGATGAAGGGCGTGATATGGGTAGACGTATTGCAGCAGAGGGGATGCAGATGAAGGGTCTTACATGGACATCCTATTGAGCAGAGGGGGCACAGATGAAGGGTCTTACATGGACATCCTATTGAGGCAGAGGGGATGCAGATGAAGGGTCTTACATGGACATCCTATTGAGGCAGAGGGGGCGCAGATGAAGGGTCTTACATGGACATCCTATTGAGGCAGAGGGGGCGCAGATGAAGGGTCTTACATGGACATCCTATTGAGGCAGAGGGGGCGCAGATGAAGGGTCTTACATGGACATCCTATTGAGGCAGAGGGGGCGCAGATGAACGGTCTTACATGGACATCTTGTTGAGGCAGAGGGGGCGCAGATGAAGAGTCTTACATGGACATCTTATTGAGGCAGAGGGGGCGCAGATGAAGGGTCTTACATGGACATCTTATTGAGGCAGAGGGGGGCGCAGATGAAGGGTCTTACATGGACATCCTATTGAGGCAGAGGGGGCGCAGATGAAGGGCATGACCTGGGTGGTCTTATCAGGATAGAGGGGGCAGATGAAGGGCATGACCTGGGTGTCTTATCAGGATAGAGGGGGCAGATGAAGGGTATGACCTGGGTGTCTTATCAGGATAGAGGGGGCAGATGAAGGGCGTGACCTGGGTGTCTTATCAGGATAGAGGGGGCAGATGAAGGGCGTGACCTGGGTGTCTTATTAGGATAGAGGGGGGCAGATGAAGGGCGTGACCTGGGTGTCTTATTAGGGCAGGTGAAGGGTATGACCTGGGTGTCTTATTAGGGCAGATGAAGAGCATGACTTGGGTGTCTTATCAGGATGGAAGGGGCAGATGAAGGGCGTGACCTGGGTGTCTTATTAGGATAGAGGGGGCAGATGAAGGGCGTGACCTGGGTGTCTTATTAGGATAGAGGGGGCAGATGAAGGGCGTGACTGGGTGTCTTATTAGGATAGAGGGGGCAGATGATGAAGGGCGTGACCTGGGTGTCTTATTAGGATAGAGGGGGCAGATGAAGGGCATGACCTGGGTGTCTTATTAGGATAGAGGGGGCAGATGAAGGGCGTGACCTGGGTGTCTTATTAGGATAGAGGGGGCAGATGAATTGCGTGACCTGGGTGTCTTATTAGGGCAGGTGAAGGGTATGACCTGGGTGTCTTATTAGGGCAGATGAAGAGCATGACTTGGGTGTCTTATCAGGATAGAAGGGGCAGATGAAGGGCGTGACCTGGGTGTCTTATTAGGGCAGGTGAAGGGTATGACCCGGGTGTCTTATTAGGGCAGAAGGGGCAGATAAAGGGCATGACATAAGTGTCTGATTGGGGCAGATGAAGGGGCGTGACCTGGGTGTCTTTATTGGGGCAGAGGGGGCAGATGAAATGCATGACATGGGTATCTTTTTGGGGCATAGGGGGCAGATGAAGGGCATGACCTGGGTGTCTTATTAGGCAGATGAAGGGCGTGACCTGGGTGTCTTATTAGGGCAGATGATGGTCATGACATGGGTGTCTTGTTAGGACAGAGGGAGTAGATGAAGGGCGTGACGTGGGTGTCATATTAGGGCAGAGATGAGGGCGTGACATGGGTGTCATATTAGGGCAGCTGAAGGGCGTGACATGGGTGTCATATTAGGGCAGCTGAAGGGCGTGACATGGGTGTCTTATTAGGGCGGCTGAAGGGCGTGACATGGGTGTCTTATTAGGGCAGCTGAAGGGCGTGACATGGGTGTCTCATTAGGACAGAGGGGGAAGATGATGGGCGTGACATGGGTGTCTTATTAGGACAGAGGGGGCAGATGAAGGGCGTGATATGGATGTCTTATTAGGGCAGATGAAGGGCGTGGCATTGGTGTCAAATTAGGGCAGATGAAGGCGTGACATGGGTGTCATATTAGAGCAGATGAAGGGCGTGACATGGGGTGTCTTATTAGGGCAGATGAAGGGCGTGATATGTGTGTCTTATTCGGGCAGAGTGGGTAGATGAAGGGTGTTACCTGGGTGTCTTATTTGGGCAGATGATGGGCGTGACGTGGGGTGTCGTATTAGGGCAGAAGGGACAGATGAAGGGCGTGACATGGATGTCTTATTATGGCAGATGAAGGGCGTGACATGGATGTCCTATTGGGGCAGATGAAGGGCATGACCTGGGTGTCTTATTATGGCAGATGATGGGGCTTGACATGGATGTCTTATTAGGGCAGATGAAGGGCGTGACCTGGGTATCTTTTTGGGGCATAGGGGGCAGATGAAGGGCATGACCTGGGTGTCTTATTAGGGAGATGAAAGGCATGACCTGAGTGTGTCTTATTAGGGCAGATGATGGGCGTGACGTGTGTCTTATTGGGTCAGATGAAGGGCATGACCTGGGTGTCTTATTGAGGGAGAGGCAGATGATGGGCGTGACATGGGTGTCTTATTAGGGCAGATGATGGGCGTGACATGGGTGTCTTATTAGGGCAGATGATGGCGTGACATGGGTGTCTTATTAGGGCAGATGATGGGCGTGACATGGGTGTCTTATTAGGGCAGATGAAGAGCATGACCTGGGTGTCTTATTGGGGCAGATGAAGGGCATGACCTGGGTGTCTTATTGGTGCAGAGGGGGCAGATGATGGGCGTGACATGGGTGTCTTATTAGGGCAGATGAAGAGCGTGACCTGGGTGTCTTATTAGGGCAGAGGGAGCCGAATGAAGAGTGTAACGTGGGTGTCTTATTGAGGCAAAGGTTGTGGATGAAGGGTGTGACATGGGTGTCTTATTGAGGCGAAGGTTTTGGATGAAGGATGTGACGTGGGTATCTTAATGAATCAAAGTTTGTAGATGAAGGGTGTGACGTGGGTGTCTTATTGAGGCAAAGGGGGCGCAGATGAAGGGTGTGACGTGGTTTTTTTTTATTGAGGCAAAGGGGGGCGCGGATGAATGGAATATCATCGGGATGGTACTGGGGCAGATGGGACGCGGATGAAAGACGTGATGCCGTGTCTTATTGGGGGGGAGGGGGGGGGGGGAGATGAAGGGCGTGACGTGGGTGTCTTATTGAGGCAAAGGGGGCGCGGAAGAAGGGTGTGACGTGGGTGTGTCTTACTGAGGTAAAGGGGGGATGGATAAAGGGTGTGACGTGGGTGTCTTATTGAGGCAAAGGGGGCGCGGATGAAGGGAATATCATGGGGACGGTATTGGGGCAGAGGGGACGCAAATGATGGACGTGACATGTGTCTTATAGGGGCAAAGGTTGTGGATGAAGGGTGTGAGGTGGGTGTCTTATAGGGGCAAAGGTTGTGGATGAAGGGTGTCACGTGGGGAGCCTATCAAAGTAGGGGGGGGTGGATGAGGGTCAAGGGGAGGGGAGGTGCAACTACAGGGTATGACATGGGTGGGGGGGGGGGGGTGCAGGGTGTGACATTGGTAGGAAGTACAGGGAGTGCAGATCTTGGGGCTCCAAAGGGTTGGGGGTAAGGGGCGCAGATTTCAGATCATGATGAAGGTTGGGGCACAGGTAGGGGTGGAGGTGCGTCAATATCCGGGCGTGACATGGTTGGGACTATCGGGGGGAGGGGTGGGGGGGAGGGCGGGATAGAGCACCCGACATGGATGGGGTATTGGAAGTGTTGGGGAGGCTGATTTCAGGGCGCGATATGGATTTGGGCACAGGGTGTGAGGGAGAGCAGATTTTAGAGCATGACATAGATGGGGAGGATGCGGTGAGTGACCTGGTTGGGCGTACAGGATGCACAGATCTCAAGGCGTGACATGGATGAGGAGACGGTGCATGACATGTGGGGGGAACTTGAAGATTTCAGGGCGAGTTATGTGTGGGCGTATGAGGGGGAGAGGGTCGATGCAGGGTTAACGTACAGGTGGGTGCACTTGAGAAGAGGGGGCACGGATGAAGGCGTGAGTGGGTGAGCATTTTGGGGTGGCTGAAGGGGTGTGAATGGATGGGCATGTGGGGCGGAAGAAGGGTGTGGATGGTTGGGCATTTTGGGGTGGATGAAGGGTGTGGGTAGATGGGCATTTGGGTGTGGAAGAAGGGCGTGAGTGGGTGGGCATTTTTGGCAGAAGAAGAGCGTGAGTGGGTGGGCATTTTTGGCAGAAGAAGAGCGTGAGTGGGTGGGCATTTTGGGGCAGATGAAGGGCGTAACTGGGTGGGCATTTTGGGGTGGACAAAGGGCGTGACTGGGTGGGCATTTTGGGGTGAATGAAGGGCGTGAGTGGGGTGGACATTTGGGGTGAATGAAGGGCGTGAGTGGGTGGGCATTTTGGGACATAGGCGATGGATAAAGGGTGTGAGTGGGTGGCCATTTTGAGGCGAATGAAGGGTGTGAGTGGGGTGGGCATTTTGGGGCATGGGGGATGGAGAAAGGGTGTGAGTGGGTGGGCATTTTGGGACACGGAACGGATAAGGGTGTGAGTGGGTGGGCATTTTGGGATATGGAATGGATGAGGGTGTGAGTGGGTGGGCATTTTGGAACACAGGGAACAGATGAGGGTGTGAGTGGGTGTGCATTTTGGGGCACAGGGAATGGATAAAGGGTGTGGGCATATGAGGGGAGAGGTGGGCATTTTGGGGCACAGGGAACGGATGAGGGGTGTGAGTGGGCTGGCATTTTGGGGCACAGGGGATGGATAAAGGGTGTGAGTGGGTGGGTATTTTGGGGCACAGGGGATGGGATAAAGGGTGTGAGTGGGTGGGCATTTGGGGGCACAGGGGATGGATGAATGGTAAGAGTGGGTGGGCATTTTGGGGCACAGGGGATGGATAAAGAGTGTGAGTGGGTGGGGGTATTGGGGCAGAGGGGCGTGGATGAAGGGTGTGATGTAGGTGGGGGTATTGGGGCAGAGGGGCGTGAATGAAGGGTGTGACGTGGGTGGGGGTATTGGGGCAGAGGGGCGTGAATGAAGGGTGTGACGTGGGTGGGGGTATTGGGGCAGAGGGGCGTGGATGAAGGGTGTGACGTGGGTGGGGGTATTGGGGCAGAGGGGGGCGTGGATGAGGGGTGTGACGTGGGTGGGCGCGTTTGGGGCAGGGGGGCGTGGATGAAGGGTGTGGTGTGGGTGGGGGTATTGGGGCAGAGGGGGGCGTGGATGAAGGGTGTGATGTAGGTGGGCGTTTGGGGAAGTGGGGCGTGGATGAAGGGTGTGATGTAGGTGGGGGTATTGGGGCAGAGGGGCGTGGATGAAGGGTATGACGTGGGGTGGGCGTTTGGGGCAGGGGGGCGTGGATGAAGGGTGTGACGTGGGTGGGGGTATTGGGGCAGAGGGGCATGGATGAAGGGTGTGACGTGGGTGGGGGTATTGGGGGGCAGAGGGGCATGGATGAAGGGTGTGACGTGGGTGGGGGTATGGGGCAGAGGGGCGTGGATGAAGGGTGTGACGTGGGTGGGGGTATTGGGGCAGAGGGGCGTGGATGAAGGGTGTGACGTGGGTGGGGGTATTGGGGCAGAGGGGCGTGGATGAAGGGTGTGACGTGGGTGGGCGTTTGGGGAAGGGGGGCGTGGATGATGAAGGGTGTGACGTGGGTGGTAGTATTGGGTTACAGGGAGCGTGGATGAAGGTAGTGGGGTGGCTGGGCTTGTTGTGGCTGAGGGGGTAGTGGACATGTGTGTGCAAACTGGAGGGGTGGTGTGGGAGTAGATGCAGCATGAGAAATGGGTGGTCTTATGGGCAGGGACAGGAGGGGGACATTCATGCACATTGATGGGCGGCGTAATGGGGAGGAGGGAGCACGTAAGCAGAGCGTGACATGGATTGTTGGGGCAGAGGGACTGAATAAAGGGCGTGACATGTTGGCCGTATTGGGGCAGAGGAATTGGATAAAGGGTGCGACATAGATTATTGGCGCAGAGGGACTGAATAAAGGGCGTGACATGGGGGCGCGTATTGGGGCAGAGGAATTGGATAAAGGGCGTGACATAGATTATTGGGGCAGAGGGACTGACTAAAGGGCGTGACATGGTGGGTGTATTGGGGCAGAGGAATTGGATAAAGGGCGTGACATGGATTATTGGGGCAGAGGGACTGAATAAAGGGCGTGACATTGTGGGCATATTGGGGCAGAGGGACTGGATAAAGGGCTTGACATGGTGGGCTTATTGGGCAGAAGAATTGGATAAAGGGCGTGACATGGTGGGACGTATTGGGCAGAAGAATTGGATAAAGGGCGTGACATGGATTGTTGGGGCAGAGGGACTGGATAAAGGGCGTGACATGGATTGTTGGCGCAGAGGGATTGGATAAAGGGCATGACATGGTGGGTGTATTGGGGCAGAGGGACTGGATAAAAGGCATGACATGGTGGGCATATCGGGGCAGAGGGACTGGATAAAAGGCATGACATGGTGGGCATATTGGGGCAGAGGGACTGGATAAAAGGCATGACATGGTGGGCATATTGGGGCAGAGGGACTGGATAAAGGGCATGACATGGCTTATTGGGGCAGAGGGACTGGATAAAGGGCATGACATGGCTTATTGAGGCAGAGGGACTGGATAAAGGGCATGACATGGATTATTGGGGCAGAGGGACTGGATAAAGGGCATGACATGGATTATTGGGGCAGAGGGACTGGATAAAGGGTGTGACATGGATTGTTGGTACAGAGGGACTGGATAAAGGGGCGTGACATGGATTGTTGGTACAGAGGGACTGGATAAAGGGCGTGACATGATGGCGCGGACGCAGGGCATGTTATGCTGTGGGAAGTGGGGAGAGGGGGAGGGGCAGAGCAAATGAAAAGTAGGATGAGTGGGAAGCACGTAAGACGTGGATGCAGGTATGCTATAGGTATATGGGGTCACGGATGAAGGGGCAGAGTGCGCACAGAGGGACTGGATGAAGGGCGTGACATGATGGGCGTATTGGGGCAGAGGGACTGAAGGGCGTGACATGGTGGGTGTATTGGGCAGAGGGACTGAAGGGCGTGACATGGTGGGTTTATCCGCACAGAGGGATTGGATGAAGGGCGTGACATGGTGGGTTTATCGGCGCAGAGGGATTGGATGAAGCGCATGACATGGTGGGTTTATTGGCGCAGAGGGATTGGATGAAGGGCGTGACATGGTGGGTTTATCGGCGGATGTAGGGTGTAACCATGGTGGTAGTGCAGATCTGGGGTCTTCATATGGATGGGGGTGTGGGGCATGGATTTCAGATCATGATAAAGGTTAGGGCAGGGAGGAGGAAGGGTGCATCAATTTCAGGACGTACCATGCAGGGACTGCAGGGGCAGTGAGGTTTTCAGTGTCTGACGTGGGTAGGGTAACGGAAGGGTGGAGCTGGGTGATTTCAGGGTCTGACATGGATGAAGGGCAGAGGGGGGCGGATGAGGTGTGTGATGTGGGTGGGCGTATTGGAGCAGAAGAGGCATGGACGACAGAGCGTGACATGGCGGGTGTACTGGGAAGAGTGGGTGTGGATGAGGGGTGTGTCGTGGGTGGGCGTACTGGGGCAGAGGGGGCTCCGATGAAGGGCGTGACGTGGGAGGCGTGCAGATGAAGGATGTGGTATGGTGGGCGTTTGAGGGCAGAGGGGACGCCCATCACTGTGCCCAGTGTCACTGCTTCTCCTTCATTACTGTGCCTGGTGTTACTGTATGCATCTCCTTCATCACTGACTGTGCCTGGTGTCACTGCTTCTCCTTCATTACTGTGCCTGGTGTCACTGCTTCTCCTTCATCACTATGCCTGGTGTCACTGTCTGCTTCTCTTCATCACTGTGCCTGGTGTCACTGTCTGCTTCTCCTTCATCACTGTGCCTGTGTCACTGCTTCTCCTTCATCACTGTGCCTGGTGCTTCTCCTCCATCACTGTGCCTGGTGTCACTGCTTCTCCTTCATCACTATGCCTGGTGTCACTGTCTGCTTCTCCTTCATCACTGTGCCTGGTGTCACTGTCTGCTTCTCCTTCATCACTGTGCCTGGTG
>JADBJO010003275.1:213255-230755 GCA_016801955.1 Conus betulinus
AACGAATAGGTAAATAAATGAATAAGTAAAATTTAAAAAAAAAATGAATAAACAATACAAAATAAAATAAGTGTTAATCATAGTCACAACGCAAACTTATACTCGACAACGAAGGGACAAAAGTAAGAAATAAAGCGCGCGCGTGCGCGCGCGCGCGCGCGCGCGCGAGAGAGAGAGAGAGAGAGAGAGAGAGAGAGAGAGAGATTTGGATATTTTATAGTCATTACCCCCAAAAAAGTCATTTGACAAGGGGGAAGGGATAACAGGACAATATCGTTTTTTCCTCAGAGAGAGAGAGAGAGAGAGAGAGCATTTGAGGTGAGCCGAATGTTTTTGACTCTGGAACTTAGTGATGGTGGGGGTGGGGGATGGGGTTGTAGTTCATTTTCAGGTTGATAATGTTCCGTACAATTTTCATTGGGTCTAAATATGATGTAAGCGCACCAGTCACATATAAAATGTAGAAAAAAGATATTAAGGTCAGTAACATTCCGTACAATTTCCAATGGGCCTTTACAGAGATATCATGATATAAGTGTCCCAGACAAATAATCATAATGATAGTAATGTAATTCACAAATCGGCATGCGTTCGTGATAACGATTTGATTAGAAACGTTTTATAAGGAAACCACATGGAAGAAATATCCTTAACATTTTTGCAAGCAGTGCATTCATCGGTCAGTATCTGTATTGCAACATAAAGAGGAATAAACGGCGGCTTAGGAGTTTTATAAAATAATATATAGAATCGGCATACATTTTTTCATCAGCTCCAGTTACGGCTAACAGTCATCTGTAAATTACATGCATTCAGACATTTTTTATTCATACTTTATCAACGTTTGCCAAAAATCGCCGAAACGTGACTGTGCTTAGTGCTGGTCTTAAATATGTTACAGAAGCATCGATCACTGTTCACGACACCTGTTTTACTCAATGCGACGTTCGCATCAACGTATCTGTGTATCATGTAATGGAAACCTTTGGTTTTTTACTTCAAAAATGTTGTTAAAATATATAAAACGAACGAACAACGACAACAACAACAACAACAACAAACAACAACACACACACACACACACACACACACACACACACACACACACACATCACACAATCTAATAAACAAAAACCAGGGGGGGGGGAGGTGTGGTCCTTCATGCCATGCAGTCTTAGTCCAGGTGTATGGAGGAATAGAAGGGGAGGGAAAAGAAAGAGAAAAAAAAAAAGGAAAAAAAAAAAAAAAAAAAAGGCAAAGAAAAAAAACTTGATGCTAGTCTAGTCTTCCATCATGAAACGAAGGTCACTTTCCTCAGTGGGATCTGTCAGTGGATCATTTGCATAAAACACCGCTACGAGCATATCAAACTGGCGGTCCATGACACTGTTTTCGTGTCGCTTAGGCGATTGAAACAGACAGCCACTCGTTGAATTGACGGTATAGGTGCTAAAATTCGTAAGCTCTCTGCACCCGTTATCGCAGAAACGTTAACTTACATTTACAACTTCTGTATAGATAAACAATGCTTTCCAGATTTCTTTAAAAAAAAAAAAAAAAAAAAAGCAAAAATTGTACCAATATACAAATCAGGAAACACTATTGATCCATCAAATTATAGACCTATTTCGATTCTATCAGTTCTTTCTAAGCCATTAGAACTCCACATCAATAAATGTCTCCATTCCCATGCAGAAAAAATATTATTTAATCCCACCCAAATCAAACAGGGTTCAGAGAAAACCATTTGTGCCACACCGTGCTAACTAGACTAATAGAGAGATGGCTGTTAAACATGAACTACAAACAATTTTCAGGAATTCTTTTTGTAGATTTCGCAAAAGCTTTCGACGTTATAAATCATGAACTTTTACTCAGAAAACTAACTTTGTATAAGCTGTCATACAAAACACTGAAACTGATTTCATCTTTTCTCTCCAACCGACAACAAATTGTGTCCGTGAACACATACAAATCTTATTTTCTTCCCAACAAAATGTGTGTGTCCCACAAGGGTCAGTATTAAGTCCTCTATTGTTTTCATTTTACATCAATGATCTGCCATTGTACTTGAAAATAAACAGCAAAATGTTCGCTTATGATACACCTTTAGACGTAAGTAATTCTGACCAACAGGTTTACAGTGACATCCAAGAAAACATCAATCTTTTGGTTAAATGGACACGATTTAATCACATGGCTCTTCATCCTCAAAAATCTAAAATTCATGATGATAACTACAAGACAGAAACGTCGTCGAACTCTACGCCAAAAGCTACCAATACTTTGCATTTCTAACGAAAACATCGAAGAAGTAACCAGTCACCAAGTCTTAGGAATAACAATAGATAACAATCTAACCTGGTCAAAACACTTGGAGTCTTGTCTAGAAACATTGCAAGAAAACTACATCTTCTAAAAAGGATTAAGAACTTCTTAAATTTGCATGCAAGAAAGCTTTTTTTTTTTTTCCACTCTTATATTCAGCCTATTATTGACTATGCCTGAGCACTCTGGGACTCAGCGAGCAATAATTCACTCAAACCACCAATTAGCCTTCACAAAAGAGCTGTTAGAGTAACGTTAGGCCAACCATCCTCACTGGTAGATTCAGACTATAAGCAATCAGGAATTCTCCCATTTAAAGCCAAACTTGTATACAATAAGGGACTCTTTATGCGTAAGGCACTCCATGGAAATGCTCCAATTTCTCTGACAAAATATGTTCACTTTTAATGATAATCGACATTCACATAACATAAACTTCCCGTTTGCAATGATTAATCTATACAAGTCTAGTTTGGCGTATTCCGGAGGTTGGCTATGGAACCATATTCCTCAAGAACTAAAAATTCAATCAAACTTTTAAAAAATTCAAGTCTAATTTTCAGAAATATCTGATGAATGTGTCTCAGATTTGACTGCATTATACCCTAAAATGTGTTGATAATTCTCAATTCAGATTAAATTTAACAAATATGTGATGTTCGAAGTTGACTCAATTCTACGCAGATTGCATTGATCAACCAGTGCCATTAATGTTTAAAAAAAATTTTTTTTTTTTTTGCAAAGCTTTTCGCGGTGTGTATTTATCCATGTCTGCTTCATTGTCTTTCTCTTCCTTTAGCTCTGCCTATCTATCGCAAGTCTGTTGGGTCGGTCGTCGAGTCGGTCGATCGGTCAGTCGTCGGTCGGTCGGTCGGTCGGTCTCTCTCTCTCTCTCTCTCTCTCTCTCTCTCTCTCTCTCTCTCTCTCCCCCTCCCCATCCCCCCCCCCCCCCCCCCCATTCTTGCCCTGTTTTTTTTCCCTTGTTTTTTTGTTGGTAGTGGTGGTGGTGTTTGTTTAGTTTCTTTTTCTTTCTTTTCTTCTTTTTTTGTCAAAGGTTCTCATGCAAGTAATTGTTGCATTCTTTTCATGTATTTGTTTGATTTGCTTTTTTTTTTTTATATACTGTATAACGATTTTTTTTCTTGCCCAGGGGGGCTGGATGTAAAAAAAAACATTCATGTTTAGTCCACTACCCTCTTAAAATAAAATTCGTTCGTTCGTTCGTTCGTTCCTCCTGTTCCGCCCACTCCTCCTTTTTCCCTGCAGGTGTCATGTTCATTGTTCAACCCACCACACACTACGGCCACATTTATCCTCTGAAGTTGACTGTCAGTCTCTTGTGCAACATCTTCAAGGTCAAGTACCTTCAGGCAAACAAGTTCTACAGCTTCAAAGCAAACTTTGTGAAACACCGCTCCCTCGATATGGGTTTCGATATCACTTGATGAAAGCTGAGATATGCCATTTGCTAAACATAGAACTGTGCTGGTGTAAAAATAGTTCGGTTGTTGACCAGCAAGTTACAGAGTTCGGTGCGTGCCGAGGTCAAAGGTTGCTGTATGGTATGATGCTAGCACCTGGCCAGGCTCGGTTTCATTGAATCAGCGAGACGTCAACTGTAGGAATTTCTTTGATGTCCGATCCGCCACAGCTGATGACAAGAGAGAGAGAGAGAGAGAGAGAGAGAGAGAGAGAGAGAGTGCGCGTGGACTCTAAAAGTGCGTAGATCTGTGGATGTGCGCAGGACGGTTTGCGAAGACGTGTCCTTAAGGGCCTCAGGCAAATAGGACGTTAATCTCAACTATTAAGTCAAGTCAAGGACGTTTGCTTTAGTGGACGTCAGAAGGGAGTGAGTCCCGCCATTTGTTGTTGATGATTCTAAGGAACTGGTGACCGGAGGAACTGCGATAGGCACATGTGGGTGGGGAAGGGGGGGGGGGGAGGATAGTGGTCAGGGAAAGAGGGGACCAGAAAGGGAAGGAGGAGACCAGTGAAGAGGGAGAGAGAGAGAGAGGGGGAGGGGGAGGGGGACCATCGCAGAGCGGTGAAAGGGGGGAAGACGAAGTGAGATGGCGGACGGGGCTATTGTTTTAGCAGTTTTTTTAGCAGTTGTATTACTATAATTGGTTTTGTTCGTGATTCTATAGCTACTGTTGTTAGAATCCCTGTGGCGTGTTTCTTGTGGGTGATGTCGCAGTTATTGTTTAATTTCCCTCTTTTTTCTCCCTTCATGTTTATTCTGCTCAACTCGCCTGTTCTAAATCTAGCTTGCACCGAAGGACAAAAAGTCAATCTTCAGTGTAAGACATTGTGCTCCAAGAACAAAGGGACAACAAGTTAATCTTCTACTATCAAACCCCTTGTCCTTAACAGACCTGAGAGAAACCAAAGCAATCTTCTCTATAAGACCTGGCATCCAACAGAACAGAGAGACAACAAAGCAGTCTGACTCTAACAGACTTGTACCCAACAGAACAGAGAGACAACAAAGCAGTCTGACTAACAGACTGTACCCAATAGAACAGACTTGTACCCAATAGAACAGAGAGACAACAAAGTAGTCTGACTCTAACAGACTTGTACCCAATAGAACAGAGAGACAACAAAGTAGACTTCTCTAACAACTTGACCTAGAACAGAGAGACAACACAGAACTAAAAGAGCATCAGCAAACAGCAACCAATCTCCTCTAACAGACTTGGTACCCAACAGAGGGTCACCCAAGTAATCTTCATGGTCTGACCTGGCGCCCCATAGAAAAGAGGGACTTCTTCTTCCTCTTCAGTGCTCCAGGCCTAGCCGACTGGGTAATCCGGCGGTGTGAGAGAAGTGCGCCATTTGCCACAGGTCCACTTCAATATTCCACGTTTCCTGTCCTAAGGTGTTGAAGGTGGGACAGCGTCCGACTGGTTCGCTGAGACTGCGTTGGCTGGGCCACGTTCGTCGCATGGAGGATGGTCGCATCCCAAAAAAACCGTCTTCTATGGAGAGCTTGCCGCAGGGCAAAGAAGCATTGGCTGCCTACAGCTGAAATACAAAGACGTTTGGAAAAGAGACATGAAGGCACTTGAGATCAACACTGAGTCCTGGGAGGACCTCGCAGCAGACCGCAACAGCTGGAGAAGCACACTCAAGAAACAGCTGCAGACTGGCGAAGACAAACTGACAGCTGCTGCAGCAGAAAAGCGAGCCAGCAGAAACGGGATAATGGCCAACAAACCAATGTCAACATACAGAAGTGACCGCTGCGACAGAGATAGCCACTGTCGCATCGGTCTCTACAGCCACAGGCGACGCTGCTCGGGTCGAGCAGACAGCCTAGACAGATAGCTAAATATTAGGTCAGATGTACTCTATCCATGGTCGGCTACGACCGATGGAGACCTACTAAGGTGGGACAGGACTGGAGGATAGGACTGGTGTCTGTGGACCAGTGTCGAGTGGGTACTTATCCCCCGTGTGAAATCCTCAGCCTGAAGAGATGCCAAAGGAGCTGACAATGTCCTGTTCACAGTCTGATGCTGATGGCCTGTTGTGCCCCTTCCAGCCGGTGGACGCCATCCTTAACAGGTACTGTCTACAGACGCTGTCTCCGTGTGTTTCTGAAGTGGCTTTTAATAAGGAGGATCTTGACTTCTCCGTCTGACATTTGGTGGGCAGTCTGCTCCTCTTTGCTGCCTAGCTTGGAGAGTTTACACATCATGCCACCACAGTGTGTCGAGGTGGGGTTGGTGATTCACCGTGACAGCAGGTTTGTCTCTTGAGGCCCTGTCTTTGAAGCTCCCTTCTGGTGTCCTGTAGGACCTGCTCTGTCTGATGCACTGAAGGCTCTGGAGAATAGCTGGCCAGTCAGAGAGGGAAAAACGTGTGGGATGACAGGTCGTTTCTCCATTGAGAGTCTGAGCAGCATGAAATGATGAGCAGGTTTCAGAGCTGAGCTAGGTTGGAGATTTGACCAGTGGGCGACAGACTTGTCAGAACTGCCGTCCAGGAAACCGTATTGTAGACAAGCCCTCGCCCGTTTCGCTCGGCATTTTCTGCAGAAAAAAAATCTTAAATAAATGTTATATTAGCGAACCGCCAGAGAAACGTGGGGTAAACGAGTCACAAGATAAAAAACACGACGCGTTTCGACCTCTTTGGTCTTCTTCAGGCAAGACACAAACCAATAGGGCAACAATGAAAATGAACGAGTTTGTCACTTAGCTTGATTTCTTCAGCGCAAGGTGAACAGCCTCGTTTTCATTCAACGCCTACCTTCCTATTTGTTTGTGTCTTGCCTGAAGAAGACCTAAGAGGTCGAAACGCGTCGTGTTTTGTCTTGTGACTCGTTTGTCCACTTTTATCTTGGCGGTTCGCTAACATTTATTTAAGATTTGTTAGATTTCCACTAGATCTATTCTCTGCAGAGCCGTCAGTGTAGACTGATGTTTAAGTGATGAGTGGGTAGTCCTTGTGTGTCATTTCTGTCTGTGTAGACTGATGTTTAAGTGATGAGTGGGCAGTCCTTGTCCAACGTTTCAAGTGTCAGGGGAGTTCAGGTCTAGTGTCGTGTTGTCTTTCTTTGGCTACGACTTCATGAACGTCAAAGGTGACAGGTGAAGTGTCGTCAACTGACCGTTCCTCCTGGTCCACTGCTGAAGTACTTCCTGTTTTGTTGGTGTCTGAGGTACAGTCGATGTTTTTTGCCTGATGGTTTTCGCTTCACCTGATGAGTTGGACTCTGCGGTTTGCGGTGGAACTTGGTCACCGGAGCTTGGAAGTGCAGAAGGTGAGATGGAGATATCTTCCTTTTCTTTCTCTCTTTGTCTCAGGAGCTTTTCGTGTCTCTCTCTCCTGGGGCGACGGACACAAAAAAAAGGGGGGGCAATCTTCACTATCAGGCCTCTCCGCCCCCCTCCCCTCCCCCTCCCCCCCCTCCCCACCCCTCCTCCCCCGTCCCATACTCCCATCCCTACTCTCACCTGTAATTACAGAGAGGAAGAGAAGACGCTGCCTGTATGTATTAAGACCAGCAGCGACCCGGGGACTTGTTACAGCTTTCCCTTTCTCTTTTGTTCGTTCCACTACCCCCCCCCCCCCCCCCCTCCACCCCCCTGCTTCGTTATCTTCGTGTATACCAGCGTATATACGTCAATGGTTCATGTTCCGCCCGTCCCCCTTGCCTACCCACTATCTTCCCTCTGTCCGCCCATTCACCCACCCTCACTCCTCCACCGTCTTGCTTTCTTGGTCTCCTGCCCCCCCCCCCCCCCCTCCTCCCAACCCCTCACTTCCACCACCCCACCCCTCCTGCTCTAAATCCCTGTCGCCCTCATCACAGGTCTTTTTTTTTTATCTGACCCCCATCTACCTGTGGCTGTACCAGGAGGGGGCGTGCGATGAACGTTTGATAACATTCTTGGCTGGGGGGAAGGCTGGCTGCCTTGTCTTGCTGCTCTCTCGCGGCCGCCGTCCCACTGCTGTCGGCTGAGCTGCCTTCCATCGCTGTCTGTCTGTCTGTCTGTCTGTCTGCTCTCTCTCTCTCTCTCTCTCTCTCTCTCTCTCTCTCTCTCTCTCTCTCTCTCTCTCTCTCTCAGGGCGAGGACTGGATGTGCAAAATCATGTCAGTGATTATCTATTATTATCCTCATAAACAAAGATTTTTTTGTCTTGTCTTGTCTTGTCTTGTCTTGTCTCTTGTCTCTCTCTCTCTCTCTCTCTCTCTCTCTCTCTCTCTCTCTCTGTCGAGGAGAAGGGAGACCTCTCTCTCTCTGTGTCTCTCTCTCTCTCTCTCTCTCTCTCTCTCTTCTCTCTCTGTGTTCTTCCTGTTGAGCCGAGGTAAAGATTTTCGTGGCTCTTTGAACGTCCCACAGTGTGTGTGTGTGTGTGTGTGTGTGTGTAGCGGTGTGTCTGTAGCGGCGGTTGTGTATGAGAGGGAAGTGTGAATAAATGTTTAAGGGGGGCGGTTATGGGACCTGCTGGAGGAATGAATACATGGGAAGCGGAGGGAGGGAGATGGACGAGGAGGGATGAGGAGGTGTGAGGGAGGTGGATGAGTGGGCTGGGTAGTAAGAGAAAGGGGGGGGGGGGGGGGCGGAAATGGATGTTTTTTGGATTTGGTTTTTTTCTCCTTCGCTTGGCTGTCCGTGGAATGTCCGTGTTTCAGGTGCTCTGTTGGTATCGTCTCCCACCTGCCTACTGTCGGCCTCTGTCTGTCTGTCTCTGCGTCTGTCTGTCTGTCTCTGCGACTGTCTGTCTGTCTCTTTTTCTCTCTTTCTTTCTCTACCTGTCTGCCTGATTCTGTGTCTGTCTGGCTGGCTGCTGTCTGTTTCTTTCTTTCTTGTCTATCTGTCTTGGTGACAGCCCTGATACAGCCCTTCGCGGTCGGCTTGGGCTATAAGCAACATTACCCTTACTCTCTGTCTGTGTCCGTTCGTCCGTCTGTTCGTCTGTCTGTCGGTCGGTCGGTCGGTCTGTCAGTCTGTCTACTCTTTTTCTCTGATTCTCTCTTCTCCACCCTCCTCTCCCTCTCCCTCTCTCTGTCTCACTCTTATCTTCTCTCTCTCTCTCCCCCTCTCTCCCCTCTCTCTCTCCCTCTCTCTCTCTCTCTCTCTCTCTCTCTCTCTCTCTCTCTCTCCACTGTTTTTCTCGCTACTTTCTACTCTTTGCGTTTAGTGTATTTATACCTTTGCTTTTGCTTTCACTTGGAAAACAAAATGTTAAATGCTTATCAATCAAGCAAGACAGCTGACCTTCTCTTACCTTCAACTTCAAGATATGTCATCGTGCAGTAGCCTACAGTGTACTCAACACTCTTGTGTATGTTTGGACGAGCAACCATTGAAACACTTACGGCAGTTCAAGTTAAATGACAATGACGCACAGGTAATGAAGTCAGTTTGTTTACTGTTAGGTATGTGTGTATACAGGGGAGGGGGGGGGATCGGAAATGAGAGAGGGGGCGAGGGGTAACAGACAGACAGACAGACAGACAGACAGACAGACAGAGAGAGAGAGAGAGACGGACACACACACACACACACACACACACACACACACACACACACACACACACACACACACACACACACACACGTCTCCTGGGTAAATAACTGGTCAGTCAGTCAGACTTGTCCAGATTAGGTATTAATCCCTTTGTTTGACACGAGTGTCCAGTTGAGTTTGAGCAGCTTCGCCACTGTCTCTAACACCATGACACACACACACACACACACACACACACACACACACACACACACACACACACACACACACCACACCACACACCGTGATTTGCATCGGCTGACACGGCGACCATGGAGTCTATCCTAGCACTGTTCTCTTCTCCATGGCTGTCCTCTTCTTCATGGCTGTTCTCTTCTCCATGGGCTGTCCTCTTCTTCATGGCTGTTCTCTTCTCCATGGCTGTTCTCTTCTGCATGGCTGTCCTCTTCTGCATGGCTGTTCTCTTCTCCATGGCTGTCCTCTTCTTCATGGCTGTTCTCTTCTCCATGGCTGTTCTCTTCTGCATGGCTGTCCTCTTCTCCATGGCTGTTCTCTTCTCCATGGCTGTTCTCTGGCGTCCTCTTCTCCATGGCTGTTCTCTCTCTTCTCCATGGCTTCTTCTTCTCGCTTCTCCATGGCTGTTCTCTTCTCCATGGCTGTTCTCTTCTCCATGGCTGTCCTCTTCTGCATGGCTGTTCTCTTCTCCATGGCTGTTCTCTCGCTTCTCCATGGCTGTTCTCTTCTCCATGGCTGTTCTCTTCTCCATGACTGTTCTCTTCTGCATGGCTGTTCTCTTCTGCATGGCTGTTCTCTCTCTTCTACATGGCTGTTCTCTTCTCCATGGCTGTTCTCTTCTCCATGGCTGTTCTCTCTCTTCTACATGGCTGTTCTCTCTCTTCTGCATGGCTGTTCTCTCTCTCTTCTGCATGGCTGTTCTCTCTCTTCTGCATGGCTGTGCTGCTCTCTCTTCTCCATGACTGTTCTCTTCTCCATGGCTGTTCTCTTCTCCATGGCTGTTCTCTCTCTTCTGCATGGCTGTTCTCTCTGTTCTCCATGACTGTTCTCTCTCTTCTCCATGACTGTTCTCTTCTCCATGGCTGTTCTCTTCTCCATGGCTGTTCTCTCTCTCTGCATGGCTGTTCTCTCTTCTCTCCATGACTGTTCTCTTCTCTCTCTTCTCCATGACTGTTCTCTCTCTTCTGCATGGCTGTTCTCTCTTTCTCCATGACTGTTCTCTCTCTTCTCCATGACTGTTCTCTTCTCCATGGCTGTTCTCTCTCTTCTCCATGACTGTTCTCTCTCTTCTGCATGGCTGTTCTCTCTTCTCCATGACTGTTTCTCTCTCTTCCCCATGACTGTTCTCTTCTCCATGGCTGTTCTCTTCTCCATGGCTGTTCTCTTCTTCTGCATGGCTGTTCTCTTCTCCATGGCTGTTCTCTTCTCCATGGCTGTCCTCTTCTGCATGGCTGTTCTCTTCTCCATGGCTGTCCTCTTCTGCATGGCTGTTCTCTTCTCCATGGCTGTTCTCTCTCTTCTCCATGGACTGTTCTCTTCTCCATGGCTGTTCTCTTCTCCATGGCTGTTCTCTCTCTTCTGCATGGCTGTTCTCTCTCTTCTCCATGACTGTTTTCTTCTGCATGGCTGTTCTCTCTCTTCTCCATGGCTGTTCTCTTCTCCATGGCTGTTCTCTTCTCCATGGCTGTTCCTCTTCTCCATGGCTGTTCTCTTCTGCATGGCTGTTCTCTCTCTTCTCCATGGCTGTTCTCTTCTGCATGGCTGTTCTCTCTCTTCTCCATGGCTGTTCTCTTCTCCATGGCTGTTCTCTTCTCCATGGCTGTTCTCTCTCTTCTGCATGGCTGTTCTCTCTCTCCTGCATGGCTGTTCTCTTCTCCATGGCTGTTCTCTTCTGCATGGCTGTGCTCTCTCTCTTCTCCATGACTGTCCTCTTCTCCATGGCTGTTCTCTTCTCCATGGCTGTTGTCTTCTCCATGGCTGTTCTCTCTCTTCTCCATGCATGGCTGTTCTCTCTCTTCTGCATGGCTGTTCTCTTCTCTTCCATGGCTGTTCTCTTCTCCGTGGCTGTTCTCTTCTCCATTCTGTTCTCTTCTCCATGGCTGTTCTCTCTTCTCCATGGCTGTTCTCTCTCTTCTCCATGGCTGTTCTCTCTCTCTCCATGGCTGTTCTCTCTCCATGGCTCTCTCTTCTCCATGGCTGTTCTCTTCTGCATGGCTGTTCTCTCTCTTCTCCATGACTGTTCTCTTCTCCATGACTGTTCTCTTCCCCATGGCTGTTCTCTTCTCCATGGCTGTTCTCTCTCTTCTCCATGGGCTGTCTCTCTCTCTTCTCCATGGCTGTCTCTCTTCTCTGTTCTCTTCTCCATGGCTGTTCTCTTCTGCATGGCTGTGCTCTCTCTTCTCCATGACTGTTCTCTTCTCCATGACTGTTCTCTTCTCCATGGCTGTTCTCTTCTCCATGGCTGTTCTCTCTCTTTCTGCATGGCTGTTCTCTCTCTTCTGCATGGCTGTTGTTCTCTCTTCCTCCATGGCTGTTCTCTTCTCCGTGGCTGTTCTCTTCTCCATGGCTGTTCTCTTCTCCATGGCTGTTCTCTTCTCCATGGCTGTTCTCTCTCTTCTGCATGGCTCTCTCTCTTCTCCATGGGCTGTTCTCTTCTCATGGCTGTTCTCTCTCCATGGCTGTTCTCTTCTCCATGGCTGTTCTCTTCTCCATGGCTGTTTCTCTTCCATGGCTGTTCTCTTCTCCATGGCTGTCTCTCTCTTCTTCTGCATGGCTGTTCTCTTCTCCATGGCTGTTCTCTCTCTTCTCCATGGCTGTTCTCTTCTCCATGGCTGTTCTCTTCTCCATGGCTGTTCTCTCTCTCTTCTGCATGGCTGTTCTCTCTCTTCTCCATGACTGTTTCTTCTGCATGGCTTTCTTCTCTGTTCTCTCTCTTCTCCATGACTGTTCTCTTCTCCATGGCTGTTCTCTCTCTCCATGGCTGTTCTCTCTCTTCTCCATGGCTGTTCTCTTCTCCATGGCTGTTTCTCTCTCTTCTCCATGGATGTTCTCTCTCTTCTCCATGGATGTCTCTCTCTTCTCCATGGCTGTTCTCTTCTCCATGGCTGTTCTCTTCTCCATGGCTGTGCTCTCTCTTCTCCATGGCTGTTCTCTCTCTTCTCCATGGCTGTCCTCTTCTCCATGGCTGTTCTCTTCTGCATGGCTGTTCTCTTCTCCATGACTGTTTCTCTCTCTTCTGCATGGCTGTTCTCTCTCTTCTGCATGGCTGTTCTCTCTCTTCTCCATGGCTGTTCTCTCTCTTCTCCATGGCTGTCTCTCTCTTCTCCATGGCTGTTCTGTTCTCTCTCTTCTCCATGGCTGTTTCTCTTCTCCATGGCTGTCCTCTTCTCCATGGCTGTTCTCTTCTCCATGGCTGTTCTCTCTCTCTTCTCCATGGGCTGTTCTCTCTTCTCCATGGCTGTGTTCTCTCTCTTCTCCATGGCTGTTCTCTTCTCCATGGCTGTCCTCTTCTCCATGGCTGTTCTCTTCTCCACGGCTGTTTCTCTTGCATGGCTGTTCTCTTCTGCATGGCTGTTCTCTTCTCTATGGTTGTGTTCTCTCGCTTCTCCATGGCTGTTCTCTGTCTTCTTCATGGCTGTTCTCTTTTTTCTCCATGGCTGTTCTCTCTCTTCTCCATGGCTGTTCTCTCTCTTCTCCATGGCTGTTCTCTTCTTCCATGGCTGGCTGTTCTCTCTTCTCTCTGTGGCTGTGTGGCTGTTCTCTTCTCCGTGGTTGTTCTCTGTCTTCTCGATGGCTGTTCTCTATCTTCTCCATGGCTGTTCTCTTCTCCATGGCTGTCCTCTTCTCCATGGCTGTCCTCCTCTCCATGGCTGTTCTCTCTCTCCATGGCTGTTCTCTCGCTTCTCCGTGGCTGTTCTCTTCTCCGTGGGTTGTTCTCTGTCTTCTCGATGGCTGTTCTCTCTCTTCTCTGTGGCTGTTCGCTTCTCCGTGTTGTTCTCCTGTCTTCTCGATGGCTGTTCTCTATCTTCTCCATGGCTGTTCTCTTCTCCATGGCTGTTCTCTCGCTTCTCCGTGGCTGTTCTCTTCTCCGTGGTGTTCTCTTCTGTGGTTGTTCTCTGTCTTCTCGATGGCTGTTCTCTTCTCTGTGGCTGTTTCTTCTCTGTGGCTGTTCTCTTTCTCCGTGGTTGTTCTCTGTCTTCTCGATGGCTGTTCTCTATCTTCTCCATGGCTGTTCTCTTCTCCATGGCTGTCCTCTTCTCCATGGCTGTCCTCTCTCTTCTCCATGGCTGTTCTCTCTCTTCTCATGGCTGTTCTCTTCTCCATGGCTGTTCTCTTCTCCATGGCTGTTCTCTCTCGCTTCTCCGTGGCTGTTCTCTTCTCCGTGGTTGTTCTCTGTCTTCTCCATGGCTGTTCTCTCTCTTCTCTGTGGCTGTTCTCTTCTCCGTGGTTGTTCTCTGTCTTCTCGATGGCTGTTCTCTATCTTCTCCATGGCTGTTCTCTTCTCCATGGCTGTCCTCCTCCATGGTTGTTCTCTTCTCCATGGCTGTTCTCTTCTCCATGGCTGTTATCTTCTCCATGGCTGTTCTCTTTTCCATGGCTGTTTCTCTCTCTTCTCCGTGGCTGTTCTCTTCTCCATAGCTGTTCTCTTCTCCATGGCTGTTCTCTCTCTTCTCCGTGGCTGTGTCTCTCTCTTCTCCATGGCTGTTCTCTTCTCCATGGCTGTTCTCTCTCTTCTCCGTGGCTGTTTCTCTCTTCTCCATGGCTGTTCTCTCTTCTCCGTGGCTGTTCTCTTCTCCATGACTGTTCTCTTCTCCATGGCTGTTCTTATCTCCATGGCTGTCCTCTTCTCCATGGCTGTTTCTCTTCTACATGGCTGTTCTCTTCTCCATGGCTGTCCTCTCGCTTCTCCATGGCTGTTCTCTTCTCTATGGCTGTTCTCTCTCTTCTCCATGGCTGTTCTCTTCTCCATAGCTATTCTCTTCTCCATGACTGTCCTCTTCTCCATGGCTGTCCTCTATCTCCATGACTGTCCTCTACTCTCTGATTTTCTTGTACTCATTGAAGGGCCTCTTCTGGTGTTGTCTTCTCTGCTTCGTGGCTGTCTTCTACTTCACCGATCTCAGCTTTCCTGTGTCCTGCGACTGCCTTCTGTTCAGTGATCGTCTTGATACTGCCCTCTACTCCATGACATGACTGTCGTCTGCTGCCCTCTACTTTATGACTGATGTGTAACCTGTATGATGACTCATCCTGTCCTTACCCTGCCTGCCGTTGACTGCTTCATAGTGGACTCTTCCTGTCTTGACCCTGTCTGCCGTTGACTGCTTCATAGTGGACTCTTCCTGTCTTCATCCTGTCTGCCGCAGACTACAGCTAAATGTTGTTCTCTGTCTAAATAGCTGACTGCTGTTTGCTGCTTCATGGTGAATTCCTCCTACCCTACCTCCTTACCCTGTTCTGTAGGTTGACTGCTTCAGAGTGAATGTTGTTTTTTCCTTTACCCTGTCTACTTGTAGACAAGCTAAGGAGGAAAAAATTTACGAAGAAGCAATTAATCCACAGACAGGGTATGGAAAAAAGAAGAGTCTAGTATGAAGCAGGTAATTAAGAAACAGGGTAAGGAGGAAGGAAGAGTTCAGTGTATTAGTCAGTCTACAGACATAGTAAGGAGGGAGGAAGAGTTCAGTGTATTAGTCAGCCTACGGACAGGGTAAGGAGGTAGGAGGAAGAGTTCAGTGTATTAGTCAACCTACAGACAGGGTAAGGAGGGAGGAAGAGCTCAGTGTATTAGTCAACCTACAGACAGGGTAAGGAGGGAGGAAGAGTTCAGCGTATTAGTCAACCTACAGACAGGGTAAGGAGGGAGGAAGACTTCAGTGTATTAGTCAACCTACAGACAGGGTAAGGAGGGAGGAAGACTTCAGTCTATTAGTCAACCTACAGACAGGGTAAGGAGGTAGGAAGAGTTCACTGTATTAGTCAACCAACAGACGGGGTAAGGAGGGAGGAAGAGTTCAGTGTATTAGTCAACCTACAGACAGGGTAAGTGGGAGGAAGAGTTCAGTGTATTAGTCAACCTACAGACAGGGTAAAGAGGGAGGAAGAGTTTCAGTGTATTAGTCAACGTACAGACAGGGTAAGGAGGGAGGAAGAGTTCAGTGTATTAGTCAACCTACAGACAGGGTAAAGAGGTAGGAAGAGTTCAGTGTATTAGTCAACCTACAGACAGGGTAAGGAGGTAGGAAGAGTTCACTGTGTATTAGTCAACCTACAGACAGGGTAAGGAGGGAGGAAGAGTTCACTGTGTATTAGTCAGACTATAGACAGGTTAAGGAGTGAAGCAGTTTATTACAAGGTAGTCAGTCTACAGACATGGTAAGGTGGTAGGAAACGTTCGCTAACCAGTTAGCCGTCAACTTACAGACAGGGTAAAGGAAAACAAAATTCACTCTCAAGCAGTCAACCTTCAGCCTTCAGTCAAGCAGCCCCCACCCCCACCCCGACCCCCCCCCCCCACCTTTTCTCCCCTCCCCTCCCACGCTAGGATAGATATGATCTGAAGAGGACTGCGTCTCTCTTTTCGTGAAGATTTATTGCCTTGGGTGCAGACATGGCGCTACTGCAACAGTGAGTTTTGTTTGTGGAGGACGAGCCCATTTGGCTGAATTCAGAACACAGTTGACTGCATATGTTGTCTTCTAAAAAGAAGGACTATGCAGATAAGAATGTGTGGGTTACCACCCTGTAAGTTGTGTGTGTGTGTGTGTGTGTGTGTGTGTGTGTGTGTGTTGTGGTGGGTTATGGTGGTGGTGGTGGTGGTAGTAGTGGTGGTGGTGTGTGCGTGCGTGCGCGCGCGTGTGTGCGCGTGCGCGTGTGTGCGTGTGTGTGTGTGCGTGTGTGTGTGTGTGTGTGTGTGTGTGTGTGTGTGTGTGTGTGTGTGTGTGTGTGTGTGTGCATTCGCTTTGTGTGTGTGTGTGTGTGTGTGTGTGTGTGTGTGTGTGTGTGTGTGTGTGTGTGTGTGTGAAGAATATGGTGGTTTGCTTGTGTGTCAATGAAACGAATAATCCCCCACCCTTTACGGCCGGGCAATGAATCTCTCTCTCTCTCTCCTCTCTCTTTTTCTTTTTGTCTGTCTGTCTGTCTGTCTGTCTCTCTCTCTCTCTCTCTCTCTCTCTCTCTCTCTCTCTCTCTCTCTCTCTCTCTCTCTCTCTCTCTCTCTCTCTCTCTCTCTCTCATTCATCGCATGTGGAAGAGATCAGTAAAATACAATGACATCATTCATTTGAGTGGATGGTCGAGTCAGTCTTTTTTTTTTTTTTTTTTTTCCAAGTTGAAGAGATCGGTAAAATACAATGTCATCATTTGATTGAGTGGATGGTCGAGTCAGTCTTAGGTGTGTGTGTGTGTGTGTGTGTGTGTGTGTGTGTGTGTGTGTGTGTGTGTGTGTGTGTTTTAACTTTACTGCATTACTCCTGTGCGTGAGGTGAGGACATAACGAAATGTTACGAATTTATTTGTTTTTGTTAACTTTGGATTTGATATACACACTCGGAATGAAAGTGTACTATTTGTTTGCAGGAAAGAAAGAGGGAAATGTTTTTGTTCTGTTACCTCTCCCCCCTTGTCAAAAGACCTCATTGGTAATGACAATAAAATATCGAAGTGTCAAAGTGTCTCTCTCTCTCTCGCGCTGTCCGTCTCTGTCTCTGTGTGGTGATTATTTTTGTCCCCTTTGTCACAAATTAAGGATCTTTTCGGAATATCTCTGTATGATTTCTCTTTATCCATCGTGAATCAAGACCACTCATGACTAGTATCTTACAAAAAAACTAAAGTCCTCTCGATCCGTCTGCCATCTGTATATATATATATATATATATATATATATATATATATATATATATATATATGTGTGTGTGTGTGTGTGTGTGTGTGTGTGTGTGTGTGTGTGTGCGGAGTGAGCAAATTTGCTGTCTTGTGCAGGCTATGTTCAGTGAGCATGGATATTGTAGCATTACCGTTGTACACACGTCTCATGCTTCGTACATGCAAGCAGTTATACCTTTTGTTAGATTTTCGGTATTCAGTTTATCATGTTATTATTGTTCTTTGTCCCGCGAGTTAAAAAAGAATTCTGTTGGCATGGCTACAAAAATTCTTTTTTAACTTC
>JADBJO010003275.1:250755-254912 GCA_016801955.1 Conus betulinus
TCTCTCTCTCTCTCTCTCTCTCTCTCTCTCTCTCTCTCTCTCTCTCTCTCTCTCTCAGGAGAAGTAAAAAAGTATTTATGCTTAGTCCATTATCCCTCTTAAAATTTGTTCGTTCATTCGTATGTACGGTTGTTCATTTCTCCCCTGTCTCTGTCTCTTGTCTGTCCTGTCTGTCTGTCTGTCTCTCTCTATGTCTCTCTCTCTCAGGATGGATTAGTATTTTATAAAAAAAGCATTTATGCTCAATCCACTACCCTCTTAAAATTTGTTCGTTCCTTCGTTTGCTCTCTCTCTCTCTCTCTCTCTCTGGTCTCTCTCTCTCTCTCTCTCTCTCTCTGGTGTGGTGTGTGTGTGTGTGTGTGTGTGTGTGTGTGTGTGTGAGTGCGTGCGGGCGTGCGTGGCGTGCGTGCGTGCATGTGTTCGCACATTGGGGGCATTACCCGATCATACCTGTCTGTGCACACGTACATCACAGTCCTCAGTGTTTACCACTGTACCTGCCCGATTGCCTGCCGCCCTGAGCTAGCTGGGAGCCCGCCGACAGACTGGGACCCACACAGCTTCCCAGGGGAGGCGACTAATGGGATTAGAGGCGTCGGCCCAGCGGTGTGGAAATGGAGGGGCTTCTGCCACTGATTACAGCTCAGCGGAGAGAGAGCCCTGACAAGGCGGCTGTCTGGGCAGTAAAACCCGTTCCCTTGGGATCGGTCCAGACCAGATCTCAACAACTTTTTTTTTTTTTTTTTTTGGGGGGGGGTGGGGGCTGGGGGGTCAAACTCAACTCAGCCTGGCTTTTGGGGGAGTGGGGGGGAAAACATGCCATGCAAGAGAAGAGAAGAAAGGAAAAAAAGCATAAAACCTGGGAAGAAATAACCAGAGGTAAGTTTTCAACAATAATGCACTGGTAACCCCTAGTCAAGCTGCAGACTATCCGATGGAGCCTTATTGTTCCCAGTGTATTCATCTGCGACTTGACGGAGCAGAAAAGATTCAAAACAACTTAGTGGTGTTGCTGATTTCACGTTGCTGGTTATCACGTTGAATGACATCACTTGGTCACATACTGCGCTGAAATATCATCTCCTTCCTTCTTTCTCCATTTCCTCTCTCTCTTTCTTCTCCTCTCTCTCTCCACTCTTTTTTTTTCCCTTTCTTCCCTCCTTCCACCCCCCCTTCCTCGCCCTCTTCCCTCCCCCCTCCCTGCTCCCTGCTTCCCTCCCGCCCTCTTTTCTCTCCTCTCTCTGCCCCTCTCTCTCTCTCTTTCTACATACTCTCTCTTCTCCTCTCGCTCTCTCGCGCTCTCTGTTTGTTGTGCAATAGTAGTAATGGTGATGCAGCACAAGTTCACGACACAATTTGAAATGCAGTGTAACATGATACAGCCGCACAACATAGTGTGATTGTTAACACCAATGAAATAAAGATCCACACATTACACAGAAATACAATGTGGTTCAACATAACATACCGCAAAACAATACGATATAATGCAAGTTGTACCAAAATACGTCATTCATGTAATGCAAAGCAGTACAACATGTAACACCATATAATGCTAGGCAAAACAATAACATGTAACACCATAAATTGCTAGGCAAAACATAACATGTACACCATATAATGCTAGGCAAAACAATAACATGTAACACCATAATAATGCTAGGCAAAACAATGCAAACATGTAACCCAAACATCATGAAAAGGCAACACATACACACGCAACACAATGAAATGCAAGGTAAAGCAATACAATACAATACAATACAATGCAAGACCATACAATGCAAAGCAGTGAAATACAACGCAACACCATACAATGTAAAGCAGTGAAATACACGCAACACCATACAGTGCAAAGCAGTGAAATACAACGCAACACCATACAGTACAAAGCAGTGAAATACAACGCAACACCATACATGCAAAGCAGTGAAATACAACGCAACACCATACATGCAAAGCAGTGAAATACAACGCAACACCATACAATGCAAAGCAGTGAAGTACAACGCAACACCATACAATGCAAGGCAGTGAAGAATACAACGCAACACCATACAATGCAAAGCAGTGAAATACAACGCAACACCATACAATGCAAAGCAGTGAAATACAATGCAAAGCAGTACTATTAAAGACAAACTGGACACGACAGTGCAAAGCGATGCAGTGAAGTCCACGCAACACAGATGATGCAAAAGTAACCCACGTGTTGTACAGGACAGGACAATACATCATCCCTCATCCTGGTCCCACTGGCACGTACTACATACACAGAGAGAGAAAGGGGGGGGGGGGGGGGGGGAGGGGGAGAGTCCAGAGAGGGAAAGAAAGAGAGAGAGAGAGAGAGAAAGCGAGAAGCGGAGAAAAACAAGGAAAGGGGGGGGGGGGGAAGAGAAGGGAGACAGAAGAGAGGGAAGAAGAGAGAGAAGAGGGAAAACAAGAGAAGGGAGAGAGGAGAATAAGAGAAGAAGAAGAAAGAGCAGGGGGGAGAGATAGAGAAGAGAGAGTGGGGGGGGGGGAAGGAGAGGAGCGGAGAGAGAGAGAGAGGGGGAAAACAAAGAGAGTTACAGATCAGAGAGGGGGGGTGAGAAAGACAGAGGGAGGGAGGGGGGGAGACAGAGAGAGAGAGAGAGAGGGAAGAACGGGAGGTGGAGAAAGATGAGGAAAACGGAGAAGGAATGAGGAGAAGACAGTTAAGCACGGTATGCGACGACAGTGATGTTAATTCAACATAATGAAGAGCAACGTAAATCAGCACCACCGCCACCACTCAGCTGCTTCACCATGGTTCTTTGTTCCGGCCAAGTCGACGATGACGTGCATTGGGAACAATAGATCTCCATTGGTCAGTCTGCAGCTTACTGGGGCTTTACCAGCGCATTATAGTTGGAATTTACTTCGGTTTGATTGATTTGTACCCAGCTTTCACGCTTTTTGTACTTCCAGTTCTTATAGAACAGGGAATACTTTACAATGGGAATGAAGAAATGCTGTCTGTGTGTGTCTCTGTCTGTCTGTCTGTCTGTCCATCTGTCTGTCTGTCCGTCCGTGGTCAAAAAGTGTGTTCCACTCGCTCCAGACAAAAACTACTTCGCCGATCTTTCTGAAAATTTGTAGGTATGTTCATTATGGGGTCACAAATGATGCTGGATGTGTTATTTTACCGTTAAAGCCATTACTAACGGCTATAACGGCCCATAACGGTTTTTCTTGTTTATGGAATATCTCAGAAAGTGCGTGGCCGATCTTTCTAAAAATTGTAGGTATGTTCATTATGGGTCACAGATGATGGCCGATGTTTACCACAATAGCCGTTACTAACGGCTATAAACGGCCCAAAACGGTTTCTCCTCTTTATGGAATATATCTCACGCGCGTTCAAGATAAATGGGAGTACGTTTATAATGCTTGCACCTTGTTTTTCTTCTCTTCTTGTATGGAGTTTTTCCTCCATACCCCCAAAAGCCAGGGCTGAGTGAGTTTGAGGCTCCCCCAAAAAGGTTTTTTTTTTTTTTTCAGATCTGGTCTGGACCCGATCCAAAGGGAGCGGGTTTTACTGCCGACAGCCGCCTTTGTCAGGGCTCTCCGCTGAGCCTGTAATCAGTGGCAGAGCCCCTTCCATTTCCACACCGCTGCCGACGCCTCTAATCCCATAGTCGCCTCCCCCTGGGAACGCTGTGTGGGGTCCCAGTCTGTCGGCGTGGCTCCCAGCTAGCTCAGGGCGGGCAGGCACTCGGGCAGGTACAGTGGTAACACACTGAGGGACTGTGATGCAGGTGTGCAGATGGGTATAATCATATATAACCTATGCACGCATTTGTAGACACGCGCCCACACACATTACACACACACACACCAACACACACACACCCTACACACACCCACACAAACACACACACACACCACACACACACACACACACACCACACACAGAACACACACACACACACATCCCGCACCCACACACAACACCCACACACACACTGCGCGCGCGCGGGCTGTGCGTCGTTCGCGGCAACGCGTTAGGCACAACTCTGCTCAGCATTCGTCTAAAAATAGTCAATATTCATCAATGTCTGGAAAAAAACTGTTGTTTAAAATTCCAACAATTCTAATGAGAACAGGTTGACTGGGAAGAGGCCCGTATTCTGGCC